>LKUV01000150.1:0-130248 GCA_001414455.1 Hymenoscyphus fructigenus
GGAGGGGGAGGGGGAGGGGTTATACTCCGGACGTGGATAGAGTCGTGCCTTCCCTTCTTGCTGTTCGCTCTGGTCATAGTGGGTGCATCTGGTCGAGTGACCCGAGTCGAGGAGCTCGTAAGTAGGGAAGGAACGACTTTGAGTTTTGAGGTGTTGATGTGTTGATGTGTTGATGTGTTGATGTGTTGATGTCGAGGGAGAAAGTTAGGGAAAGAGCAGCCATGACCACCTCGCCCAGGCTCTGACGGGAGGTGGTCGACAAGACGATCTCGCGCGACACTTGTTCCCTAAGGTTCTTGAACAATACCCGCAGCATTTCACTTCGCCGCCCCTCGCCCCACTCAACTTTGGTGTTGGCCACTACACAGGCGGGCAGGTCGCTCCTTCCTACCTAGCAACTGCTTGGCCCCCACCTCAACTCTCTAAGGGCCCTTTTGACCTCTCGACCTGGGAAACTGCCTACACTTTTCCCCTTGGCAATTGCACATTTCACACCATAGGGAGAAGTTCTCATTGGGCGTCATGACGCCCTTCATTTTTCTGCAAGTGCGTCTGTTCAATAAGATAAATTGGGTATCATGGCAATCCTAAAAATTCATCTACAAAGATTCTCCCTACAACATCCCAAACCCAAGCATCACCACCAGCAAAGCCATATAAGCCATCGACACCTGGCCACCCCCCAAAAGCCTATTCCCAGAATTCTTCTTGTCGGCTGGCTTCGTTACTGTTGGCACTGGTGGATTCGTCCCCGTCACACTATTCCCACTAGCCTCCCAAGCACCCGCCAACACCTTCCCATTCTCAACTTTCTGTCCCTGACTGACCGTCACGGAATCCGCAACTTTATCCAAATAAGACACAAGCGCTTGAAACTTCACCCCATTCAACGTCTCATTCGCACATCCACCCAAAGTCCCCCTCGTCTTCATATAATAAACATTAAACCCCAAACTAACATTCATCCCCGGCTGCAC
Source organism: Hymenoscyphus fructigenus (assembly GCA_001414455.1). Lineage (NCBI taxonomy): Eukaryota > Fungi > Ascomycota > Leotiomycetes > Helotiales > Helotiaceae > Hymenoscyphus > Hymenoscyphus fructigenus. Next base: position 978 of record LKUV01000150.1, read on the forward strand.
ATCCAGCATGAACTTATCCAGAGTCGAAGAATTCAAAACTGCAGTTCGGACAATGAAAGGCTCAGTTGTTCCATTGAATCCATTTTGCCATGCATCATGCGAGAGGCGATATATTTTTTCGGCCTCGGTTGAGGTTACGGAGGTGATGTTTGAGAAGCTCAGGTAGCGGTTTGCTGTTAGATTGTAGGCTTTTCCTCTTTCGAAGGAACATGGGCTTTTGTTTTCTGGGGGACAGATGAGGTGGTCAAGGGGTTGGTAGGAGAGGGATGTGTTACGGGTTCCGCTTGTGTTACTGAATTTGGTGTCTAGGTCGTAGCTTACGTCTGTAATGTTTGAACATGTTGGTGTTGCTGATGAGACATGGGCCAATAGAAGAGTGGCAGCAGCGATGAAAGAGGCAGAATTTGAATATTCTATGAATCTCATGGTGGCGGTTTGTATATTGGTTTTTGCTTATTTTGGGATGAATTTTTTGCGCAAGATAAAGGTATGTGATTTGTTTGTGCGCTCTTTTTATGCTTCTTATATCAAGCCATTTCCGGGAGGGCAATCGAGTCACCTTTTATTCTCCGTTTGAAGTTGATAGTATCTACGTACTCTTGCATCTCGTGGGATTTCTGGGAAACATTTACGTGAGTTGTTGGCAGCGGGCTTAGAACCAACATGTTTCATCCTTATTTTTGACCTGCGCAGCAACCGTTCGTTCCACTTTTTCCGGTAGTTTGTAGTCATATCATTGGTGGAATGATATGAGTAGGAGGGGCATGATCGAATATTGGTGTTGTTGAAGTTCTTCATTGGGTTTCTGTGGGGAGTTTTCGCTCCAAGCTTCAACCTCTTGTCCTCTGCATTCTAGTGTCGGCCTCTCTTCTAATTAACCTCTTTATCTTTTTAAGAACACAAGTTGTGTCAAGAAATTCATTCCCTACTTCCCTCTTTTAGTCAAAAACTTATGAGCAACGAAATCCCACCTCCCCTTGTGATTTCATTACCTCGGCCAACCCCAAATACCCATCATAATTATGCCATTACGTCAATTCGCACCTCTCCAGGCAGCTTTCTCAGGTTGACTGCTTAGAGAGGGTCGGTTCTTTTCGCCGAAGTCGAGTATGGAATCCTTCACAAAGTTGCGGTGTTGCGGCTCAGCTGGTTGGGTTGGGCTGGGCGGTGCAGTTACCAACATGTCATAACCCTAAGCCCCTACATGGAAATTTGGGGGCCAGTTCTATCGCAGAATTATGGATTCTAGATGCGGGATCATTGTGTTTTAAGTTCGTAAATTGGATTTGGGGGTTTTATTGGTGGATTATGAGAAGTGGGTTTTGGAGTTTGGGGTTGTTGTGGTGGTGGATGAGGCTGGTTTGTTAGTTCTGCAGGGGATTGTGGGGGGATGTAGGGCTGAGTTGGTGGGGTTGGCGTCAGTGGCGCAGAATGTGCGAGCACTGAAAACCGACCGAAAACACGATTTATGCCAGAAAGGTGTTTTCGTGCTAGGAAAGAGTGGTATTTTGGTCAGGTACCAATCATTTGTTAGTAGTAGCACTACTACTCAACCAATGAATGGAATGAGAAGGTTATTTTAGTCAGGAAAACCTCGTTGCAATCGAGTCAGGATTCCTTCACTAAGTGCTATTTAAGTCAATTACCGTTTTTGTATCAGTGAGATGGTACTTTTAATCACAGGGGCTTTGGTAAAGTTATCATTATAATCTCATTCTGTATTAACTCTACTCAAAGTTCTTATTCCCTGTAGTACAAAACGAGTACAATGAAGATTTTAAAGGCAAAGATATTCAAGGAAGGCTGCGATCCAATTCCTTCCTCGACGCTAATAAAGCAATGTCCCCACAGTTTCCACTAGCATAGTTCTTTCCGGATAAGCCAGTTGTAGTAATAAACCAATGTAATTGTTTTCCAAGCCCTTCGCGGATCATCTGATGCTAAAAAAGCGGTGCTTCTATCACCACGGCTGTTTTATGCAGCGAAGCCAACCTCATGGGCTATCTTCCGTCATATACCAGGTAACTACACCAAAAAAGCCCAGACCAAGTCCCTTCATATTTACGCTAAGGAAGCAGTGAGATTTTTACCCAGGAAGCTACATAGGTGGTGCCTCTCTGTAGTGGCCTCGGCATGTTGCAAGGGGAGGCGAACTCACATTTAAAGTCGTATGCTGATTTAATAAGTAGGTACAATAGTACTATTAGATGCATAATATATAAAACTTCCAGACAGTGGCAAGAATATTGACGCTAAAACTACCCTCAGCACCGATTCAGTTCTTTCGTTGACGGTAAGAAAGTATTAGAAACCACACACGTGATGCAGTAAATCAGCTAGAACACTTCCTATTCGTTCATAATTTATGTTCCAGACAAGGATAAGTAAGTCAATGGTGTATTGGGGCTGGCTTGAGGCTGGTATCTAAATTCTTTGTTGACGCTAAAATGACAGTGGAGAATAAATACGGTAAGGTACAGTAATACAGTCATTTACCACATTACTATACCAAAAAGGGGTGCTCTAGCCGAGTTTCAACTCCCTTCGTTGACGCTAAGAAAGCAGTGCATGCAATAAGCAAGTGCATAAGCGAGATGTAGTAACTTAACTATGTAGAATCTCATTCGTCAGTTGCTAGGCAGATGCAGATACAGAAATGCATATCGATGGAGCGTTCTAGCCCCCGCCTTCTCCAACTCCTTCGTTGACGCTAAGAAAGCAGTGATCTTTTTTTTTCGATGAGGACACTTCCTCCCATTGGTTATACAGTTTTTTAGACACAGATAACTCAAGGAGGCCGCCCTTCGTTAGCGCTAAGAAAATATTAAGGGTCAAACCTTCTTTGCTTACTTTTAAAGCCAAACTCATCCTCATCAAAATCCCAGGTAGTTGTTCTTCAATCTCTTCAAATCTCTTCATTCATCTACATTGAGATAGGAATGAGTGTTCATACAAGCTCGCAGATCTATTTCTTTTTTTTTTCAATTGCCAAACGGAGAGATTGAAACCAAGCACCTTTTTTTATTTTTTATCGACATGAAGGCCAGTTTCAAGAATTTCTGGAAGCTCATGAGTAGCAACTCCTGCGTTGACGCTAAGAAAGCAGTGAAGAATGCTGAGGAAGGTGCATACGTGCTCAGGCAACCAGCATCAGGCAGCTGAGCTGCAGCTACATTTGTTCTAGCCTTTCTCGAACTCCTCCGTTGATGCTAAGAAGGCAGTGCTGAGAGCCTCTTGGGCCAAGATATTAAAACAAGGCTGTTATCAACCCCCTTTTTAACGCTAAGAAAGCAGTGCTGCAGGCTTGAGATGCATAAGCCCACCCACCTATTATAGGCTATCAAAATTTACATAAACAAGACGCAGTAGTTCAATTAAAACAAAACTTTTATTGATCCGTAGGGCAGAAACGAAATAATAATTCTACTTTCTAACCCACGCAGAAAACAATGCAAAAAAATCGTGTATGATCTAGCATGAAGTGATATAGTCACAAAGTTTCAAGAACTTATATTCGTTCAACTGCTTCTACGAGGCAGCAGCAAAACTACAAGGCTCTTTTCCAAATCCTTCGTTGACGCTAAGAAGGCAGTGCAAATATCTCATGCATACCCGCCACATACTCAACAAACCCTGCGATAGTGGGAGATACATATTCAAGAACTCTGATTCGTTTATCTTACATTTACTCTGCCTTAAACTTGGATTAAAGCTGGTTTTCGGCTCCTTCATTGACGCCAAGAAATTAGTGCAGAACACGGTTGCCCACTCCCCAAAGCATGGGCCTGCACAAGAGAGATGCAGTAACACCGCTCCGAGAGTTTCTATTTGTCCATCGTGCACATATTAACCAGGCAGCAAGAGCAACATGAGGCTGCAATCCATCTCCTTCGTTGACGCTAAGAAAGCAGTGCATGCACAACGCCATGCCCGGTGACCAACTTGGAAGTAGATCCCTGCGTGTTGCCTATGAATTGGGACTATTAGAGGTAAATTGGCTCAACTAATGACAACACTTCTCTTCGATTCCTTGATATAAGGCCTCAAGATGCGAAGAAGAAGGGGAAGAGAGGCCAAGGAATGGAAAGGAGAATCACAACGAGGAATCCGAAGACATTTCTGAATTATCCCGGCCATCGGAGGGAAGGAGAACGGCAAGGAAATTTCAACGCGCGAAATATCACAACCCCTCCCAAACCAATCGACATCGCGAGTTCGAGTATTCTTGATTTATATATACTTCATCTAATCTCCCACACAATAAGCAAAAAACACATTACCCTCCCATCCCCCAGAGACAAAAAAAACCCCACCGCTTCCGAAGCAAAAATCTAAACAAAAAACGCCCCCACAAAAACAACACAAGTAAAAATCGTCACGCCACTATACTGCATCTCATGCCAAAAAGTAAACTTCCCATACCGCTGCTTCTTCCAATGCTCCTTCGGCCTCGCAATCCCCGTCTTAGGATCCCTCTCCAACAACTCCTCTCGATCCGGCATAGTCGGCGGCCAAATCGCATATTTAATCGGCTCGCAACAAGCAGTGACGCAAAGTAACCACAACATCGGTGGCCAAAATGCATGAGTCAAAAGGTAAATAAGGAGGTTGTAGGTAGAATCCGAGTCGATTATGCCTTTAATCGTGGAGTAGATCACGGCTGTGAGAACGAAGAGGATGTAGAGGAGATGCAAGTACACGTCACAATCCCAGAGCATGACTTTCAATCGCGTAAATAGAGGGGCGCGAAGTTTAGGATCTCGCTCGTTGAGTTCGGATTTCACGGATCCCGAAGAGGAGAAGGCCATTGCTTTTCCACCTAACCAAGAGGGTAAAATGAAAGAACGGATGATAGTCATTGCGTGGAAGGGAGCCATCCACATCTGGGCTCCTGTATCGCGTTGGGCGAGTCGGTAGCCGGAGGGAAGATAGGTGATCCATTCGTTGAGACGGGTGAGTACGAGACTGGCGAAGCAGAGACGGATTTGGTTTCGCAGTTGGTCGTTGTCGGAATATGCTACTAGTTGACCACCGGACACGAGGACGATGGGGATAGTAAGGAGGGCGATGAGGAGGAAGATTTTGAAGAATGCGTCGATGGCGAAGACGAATGCGGAGAGACGGGCGAAGAAGGACATTCCTTTTACGAGCTCGCCGAACATGCAGAATTTTAATTTCAGTGCCGTTTGTAGTGTGCCCAAGGTCCAGCGGGTTCGTTGTTTGAGATGGCCTGTGAAGGTGTCGGGGACGGTTCCGTATTGAAGGCCTTCGTGGCAGAAGGCTGTTCGCCATCCAGATCCGAGAAGGAGTGATGATGTGTAGGTATCTTCGGCGAGGGATCCAACCGGCCATCCACCTATAGCTTCAAGGGCAGCTCGCCGGATGGCATACCCGGATCCTGTGCACCATGCTACTCCATTTGCATCCTTTGTAGGTTCCATTACATGGACAAATGTATCGAGGGATTGAACAAGAGGATCGTTGTCGGGAATATTATAGAATAGCTAGCTCGAGTCAGTATTTGAAACTTTAGATGAATATAATGAGCTTACTTGAGGTGGGCAAACCAGTGCCATTTTGTCATCTTTAACCATATGAGGAATAATAGCACGAAGCCAATCCGCCTCGGGAATCATATCGGCATCCAAAGCAGCAATGTATTCCCCCGCGCCGTTTTCAAGTTTCGTCACAAAGTCTGTACCTCCAGTCAAGTTACCCGCTTTGAAATGATGAGGGACGCCCTTGATCTTGATTCTTGCATGGTAGAAAAGATTTGGATACTCGGCATTGAGATTCTCACATGCTTTTTGTAGTTCAGCATCTTTTCCATCATCAAGGACAACAACTCTGAATCGTTGCTGGGGATAATCAATTGCACAAGCTGCTCGTGTTGTATCTAGAACAACATCTACGTCTTCGCCACAGCAAGTAATGAAGACGTCGACGGTTGGCACTCCGTCACCGCGAATTCGAAGCTTTGGTCGTGTTCGTCCACGAACGGAAAGCATTTGATACATCTGATGTAGAAGAGCAGGACCTAAAGTCGTCAGTACCTGGTATTGAAAGAAGGATGCGAAACATACAAGCAACAGCACCTTCGGCTGCAATGAACAACCACGCCATTATATACACTTTATTATACGCTCTCTGAGCGTAGACCGTACAATGAATTCGGTATGCGTAATAGAAAAAATAGGCAACGACAGCAAGGAGAGTAAAGAGAGGTGATAGTCGGTACATGGTTCGTTTCCAAGGAATAAGGAGATCGACATCGTCGTTGGCATTAAGTGTTTCGATTCTATAAGAGGCATTTTCGTGTTTCTCTTCGAAGGTGTTGACATGTGTTGAAGAAGCATATTCAGATGAATAAATCTTCTTTGACGGAGGCTCCAGGTCTGGGAAGTTCGGAGTAGAGGGGCCAAGTAGAGTTTTGCTAGAAGCAGTTGATTGATTATAGAAATGAGATTGATAAGGGGTTCGATTAGATGGTGTTGTGGGTGAGGATGTTGAATTAGATTCCATTAGATTTGCGCTAGATCCTGCATAGTTGGCAAGAGAATATACCGAGGTTGGAGATACTGGTCGACTTGGATCCGGAGTCTGATAAGGACTCGTTTGAGGAGTTCTAAACGGATCGTTGGGCGACATTGGCATTCTCTGCCTTGCTGGTTTCGGAACAGAAATCATATTAAAGATAGGAAGAAAAACACAATTAAAAAAAGTAAAAAAGCGAGAGTAGTGATATGAACGAAAGTTACAAGAGAAAATCAGAAAGCCGTGTCTTGGGGAGGGAAGACGACGACTATGAGGAGAGGAACCCACAGACCTTGACTTGTTTGTGGATTCTGAAAAGGGATCGAAATGATATGAGAGGATAACCTCAACGCTATGAAAGGCCGAAAATGGACTGATGACAAGGATGGATAGCAGCGGCGATAACCACAAGGTGTGCCATTCTCTTTGAAGATCCGCTATTTGCGGTCCCCGATGAGTTGACGCCGACTCGACATGCAGTGAAGGATAAGATTTCCTTCCATTGACCTATAGAAAAATGGCAAACGAAACATTTGTTTAGCCAGAAGAAGGAAAGGCTGAGACACTGCCAGGAATTGAAAAGAAAGACTTAATCAGAGGCCTAGATCCAAATCTGAGTTTGCGTGTTTTTGCTTCTTTGGGCCAAGGGCCATGATTCCACGGAGAACTGGTGGAAACAAGTGGGATTGCAATCGTAATCCATAGGGCAATGCAGCAAACCAACAACCTCGTCGCCCATCTCAAGCTTTTCAATCTTCCTTGGTGGATGCAGGGGCAAGCCGTCTTCCCGGTTCTTTCAACTGACAAAACCCGGTTAGATTCTCGCCAAATGAACTGACTCCTTGTCGCCATACTTTCCACTGGGAAGTTGGGACGGACCATGGGTCATGAACAATCTACCAACAACCCAGAATAACCCTTGATCCGATTTTCCGATTGACAAACAGGTGACGACCTGGTATCAAAATCATCGGGTGTAACGGGCGCTAATCTCGTAATGGGGTGCTGGTTCCTTTTTTTGCTGCGGAAGAACTTCGTTGTCGTTGACGACTGCAGCGGGTCTGCCCATGGTGGCCGCGTGTCGGCTTTTTGGTGTTGAGATAAGTCATCCTGGAAATGAAGAGGAGATCAGCATTCATGCTCGGGAGCGAAAGGAGACTTCTCAGATAAGAAATGCAACCCTCCCAGCTTTTTCGGACAATGAAGTTTGCGCAGTGACATATTTTGTCTGAGAGAAGGACGTCGTTGGTGTTGATGAGAAATGTCTGAGAATTTGGGTGGAATTTGAAGCTACTGAGCCGCACGTGGCTGAAAACTGGGGTCTTGGCAAGTTCCAGCCAATTAGGGATAAGTAGTGACATAACCTTCTCCCCCTTAAGTCTTCCCCTTGGAGACGTCACGATAAGCTTCCCTTATTTATTGTATGTACTTCGCCTTATCATTCCTTAGGCGTCGTAGCTTTTTAATTGTAATTCACAGGAAAGGCTAAGAATATGTTGGTAGTATTTCGTCAATGGCTGTAACACAAAATACATCCTGCTACTTGATTTCTGGAAATTAGTTAGGAATAAACGCCCAAATGACATCGCATAGCTTGTAAGTTCGCAATCTCTTAATGAAAGACATCCGCCCTTTCCATGCTATGTTTCAAAACGTAGTAGGGGGAACACGCTTGGGCCATTCAAATTGTGCTTAGAAGTGATGATTTTGAATGCTACACTGAGTCCAAAAGTATGGAATAGAGTGAGTTCTACTTTTAGGAGATTCCCGTGAGGTAAATCGGTGAGCCCACCCCCCCCCCCCCCCCCCCCAAAAACAAACCCCCCCCCCCCCCCCCCCCCCCAACAAGACAAACATCAAAATCAACCACCAAATCTCATCATTTACAACAAGACATTTCCACCTCTTGGTCTCTTAGCTAGTAACAAAGTAAACAGATAGCTTGAATCACTTCTTCAAATTTATCTTCTTCAAAGATCCGACTATTGGTAAGTAACCTACAAATTGCTTCAAAAACAAATACCTCTGCTGTTAATAGGTTAACTACATATACCCTTCAAACTAAAAATCGGGCAATGAGTAAGTAACCCACAAATAGCCTTTAAACTAAAGATCTTGCTATTGATGGGCAACCTACGAATTACTTCAAAACACATCAGGCAAATAGTAGGTGACCTACCAAATTGCTTCCAAAAATTCCTGCTACGAGTAGGTAACCCACCAATAGCATCCCATTTGCAAAAACAAACCCATCTCTTCAAACGAACCCTTTCTCCCTCAAAAAAAAAAATCTCTCAATCAAATCAAACCAAAAACCTGTCCCAGCGATTCCTCCACAACAAACATCCATACTCAAAAGAGGGCAACGAACAGAGAAAAAATATCCACCAGCCATTCACAAAAACTCTGTCTGTCCTTTCTCAAGCAGAAGTGGGAAAAAACAAAAATATGAGTAGCAAAAACAAGTAGTCGCTAGACATGAAATTTCGTAAATACACTCTCACCCAAATCAAAGGCTCCTCCTGGGAGGGGTAGAAGAGAGCGCTAAAGAGATTATCTCACCCCTTGCTCTCAACTATGCACCACAACCACCCTCGAAAAAAAGTTGAGATCATCTCACTAAAATATCAATATGTACTCACAAAGTTTCACTCAATAGACCGCTCTCAAAAAATTTCTCAAATGGCCGAAATAATGACCTCTCAAATTCATCTACCCTAAACCTCTCAATCGCATGCCATGCAACCCAATCCCAAATTCCAAATCCCAAATCAGCGCAAGAAAAACCAACATCACCCTTCAAGGGAGAAACATTGAGTGAGACCAGCCAACAAAGAAAAATGTAGTAGACCAGTCCAAGTAGCGCACTCAAAAGATATCATTTAGGAGGAAAATCAGAAACGCCAATCCCAATCCAAAAATGTATGCTACCCCCTATAATCCCAGTGAAACCAGTATGTGTGTGCATGATATGTCATTCATTCAAGGGGTAAACCACTTCCCAAATTCACAAAGAGAGAACGCCACCCAAACCCCACACGCTATATCCTATCCCATGTTCCCCATATCCCAAATTGCCCCTCACAACCAAACCCAAATGCAAAGAAAGCCATGTTGCAAAATTCAAAAGAAAAGAAGAGTCCCTGTGCGAGAGCGAAAAACATGAATGCACAAAGGGAACCGTAGTGGAGAGCTGGGCGAGGCTCTGGGTATCAAAGTAATAATCAGCAGACCCAATGCAAAATATGCAAGTGCGGAAACAACAATCTGTAAAAAGAAGAAGAAAAAAAAAACAGCCATCATAAAGAAAAGGAGAAGCAAGTCGTAGTATTCGTATAAAAAAAAGTAATTCCTCTGATCAAATTGTGTCTAGGTTGATTGACAAGACAGATTCGAATAGTCATGTTCTAGATGCGTGAGGGGGACGGATGTGAATCCTATATCGTGTGTATGATGAATGATGATGGTGAAAATGGAAAGGTGCGGATGTCGTCGATTTGTATGTGTAGAGAGGAGTTTGGTGGTTGAGGATTTTGGAGATGGATGGATGTGAGAATAAACCAAAAGGTTCAGGAGTAGACCGAATTGTAAACAACATCAAGGTCAAGTTGACAGAAGAAGCCCTGGCCTCTTAAGCCTTCTCCCCCTCATTCTTCTTTGGGAGATACTGTCGGAACCAGTCTGGCTCAAGCCATCCAACCTTATTAAAAGCATCCCAAAGCTTACTAGCCTTATTGACATCAATCTTGCAAGCCTGCTGCGCATCCGTCTTTCGGAATTCCTTCTTGATACTCAAGGCATGGACTCTGGAGATGAAGATGCGGCGCTTGGATGTAAGAAAGGTAGCACAGTCCAAGCGGAGAGTAGAGGCACACTTGATCTCATTAGCATGAAGGAGGTGACGGTGAGGGTCGTTGGTGAGATCAATGGGAGCGCCCTTCCAGTCAATCTTGAGAGCATTGGGGTTATCCAAGGAGTGGCCAACGGGTGGCGAGAAATCGTCGAAAGAGTTAAAGTCCTTGTCCTCTCTATTGACCTTCTTGGATCCATCAGGAGTAGATTGTCGCTCGCGGGCAGCCTTTGGTGCTCGAGGCTTCGCAACGCCTCCGTTCGCATTGACTCGTGGGCCATTGTTGGCACGTCCGCCTGATTTACGAGTGCCATTGGAAGCAGGAGCAATTGGTGTGTATCTTCGTCCACCTCTTCGAGCCGCGTCATCTGCCATTCGAAATGCCCGCTCTCGTGCGAACCAGGCTCTTGGGTTTTGTTGAACAGTCTTTAGGAAGCTGGCCTGGAATGTGCGCTGAAAGTCGAGACCCAAATTGTATTCGGTGGGCTGTGGTGGAGCAGCCTTTTGGAAGACGCTCGAGTCTCTATCGCGAATGTGTTCGTTGACCACCTGCTGTTGTGAAGGGAATAGTGGATGGGTCGAGGGAGCGGATTGAGGCTCAGTACTGGGGAAGAGGATCGGGTCTCGATTGGCACTCGAAGGGGAGTCGGGAGCGGAATTGGATGATTCGGGAGAGACTGGAGGAGAGAGGGGAGGATCGAATCGACTCGCAGTTGGTTGTCCGTAGGAAAGCTTCATGTTGGAGTCGCTTGTAGAGGGTCTAGAGAAACTGTCGTGGAGAATTGGTTCTGGAGGTGACATCAAACTGGATTGAATGTCCATGGGATTCTTGCGTGGTTGATGTGTGGTTTGCGACATGGTGGAGACAATCGCGTTGATGGAAGTTGGAGGGTACTGTTGTGGTTGTTTGGTGGGAGAGTTTGTTGGTTGAGCGGCGCGTGGATGTGAATTTGACTCCATCGAAGAGTCACGGAAGGTCACGGAAGGCAACAGAGTGTTGCGTTGGTCATCCATCTTTCAGTAGTTGTTGCCTGTACCTGTTCTCAGTCTGCGCCTCCCCAGATATTGGCCGTGTGTGGCAATTCGTGTATACCGGAATTGTGGTCCTCTTAAGTCCGTCAAATCGGTTGCCAGATGGGGGTAGGAGTTGATGGAGAAGAGTAGGAGATTCGGAGTTTGCTGGAGAAGGGTCCAAAGGGTTCGCGCAGTAGTAATAGTCGTGGTCGTGGTAGGTTTGAAGTTAGGTGGAGAGGGTGATGGTTGGTAAGGTTGGTTGGTCAGCTGAGTTATCGGAAGCGGTTCTTTGTTTGTTGCGTGATTCCGTCAATGCGAGCGTTTGTGATTGTCTTGAGGGTGAATTGAAAGAATGCAAGCGAGCCTTGTCTCAAAGGAATGCAATTGGCGGTGGCGAGAGGGGGAGGAGTGAGGAAGGTAGAGGAGGGGTCCAAGAGGCGAGGGAGCGAAGTAGGAGTAGGGAGCAAAGTAGGAAAGCAGAAGAGTGTGAGAGATGGGTGGAATATGTACTCTTTCTACAATGCGCGTAAGGGAGTGTGAGGGAGGTGTGAAGGAAGTCTACCGAATCCTCAATGCGTGATTGTGAGTGGTACCTGAAGTGTGGGTTGCGGAGTATGTGTGGATGGAGGGGGCGATGACTCCCTCGTGATATAAGCCGCCGTATGACCAGGTCTGCTAGGCAGGCCGACCACTACGGAGACTGGATCAAGAGGTGCGACCTGAAAACAGTCGTCGTAGTCGGTCACTCTAAACACCTTCAAGCGCCTTTGCCGCATTGGGAAGTAAATAATAAATAAAATAGTGCTTGCCTACCGGACTAGTCTAGTACCCTGCATGCCTGTACTACGCTGCACACATTGCTCGCCGCAAGCGTGTGCCTGCGTACGTGCCTATCAGAGCAACCTACCTGTGCGTGCCTGTACCCCTCCGGCTTAACGCCTATACCTACGCCGAAGGACCACAAAAGACCCCTCCCTCAGCCTCTGGTTGCCTACCTGTATGTACCTGTCGCATGCTCCAATTCTGCCTCTGCCTGCCTGTACTTTCTTACCTGATTGTGCCTTTTGCCTCCGCCTACATACGTGTTGCTGGCTCTGCCTGTTGCTGTTGTCTCTCCTGCTTGCCATTGCCCCTCTATCTCTGACGCCTTGCCCTCGACTCGTCCTCAATTTATGTTTTCTCTTGGCAGAGATCTGTTCTGCCATGAGAGGCTGCCTTGGAAGGTCCCATTGAGTCAGTCCCGCTTGGTAGGTATGGTGATGTGGTTTGCTTTGGCAATTGCAACTGCAGCGAGGCAACGCGGTGGGAGGGCCATTGGCCAATACCATCGCTGAATCTTCGTTGGGCACTGGTCATGGAGACGTTAGGCAGCGGTTAATATGTGCGTTTGGGGCGGCGGCTCCCGTCTGGTTGGCTTGAGGGTGGTGAGGCCGAGTTGTGAAGGAAGGGCTGGTGAGGAATTGTGGGTTCATGGTGCGAGGAATCGAAGTAAAGTATGCTGGACTGCTAGGTGGTGCTGGCGATGGAAGCCGACGATGCTATGGAAGCTTTGCTGTGGTGCATTCCTGTACGCAAAGAGTAGTCCTGAAGAAGGGGGGGTCGGCTGGGTAGGCTGGGTGGGCTATTTTCCTTGGCAGAGCGTGCTGGTCGCATGTCGAAAAAGGATCAAGTTCAATTCCAGTCGAGTGCCGATATCTGGCGTATCTGGCGTATCTGGCCGCCTCGCAGGTCTGTCTCCAGGGCAAAGTGGAATTCGCATCGCTCGCTGCAGGCGGCTATGCTGTTGGAAATCCCCCTTCCCACCGCCTTCGTCACCAACCAAACCCCACCGCTGTGACAAGGGCGAATATCATGCTCGAACCAACGGTTGAGCCAATTGCCCAATCAACGGCAACAGCGCCCGCAATTGGCACCAATTGACCGGAGTTGGGGGCCGTCCGGTGGGCGAAGAGAGGTCAAGGACTCAAGGAGGATGCTTCAGAAGTGATTGGTAAGATTGGACCAATTCATGCGCTGAATTGGTGCTTCGCTGGAGGCAGAACGCAGACCGACTCGATGGCGAAGAGGTGTATGACTCACAAGCCCAAGGAAAAGCGAAGAAAAGAGGGAGTGAGCTAGGCCTGATCGGGTATCACGCCTGCGGCCAGGATCTTCAGGCTCACCACCGACCTTTTGTCAGGCTTCAATTTCTCATCTCGTGGATAGCAAGGGCTGGAACACTGCAGTGCATTTCCGTGGCCCTGGCACGTCGGGTTTTTAATTGAATTCTAATCACAAATTGAATTCCCCATCGAATCGAGCCATTCGGTCAAGGAGGGGAAATCGTGGTCGGAGGCGGCTCTTCTCTCCACCATCAGTGTCACCAAACCTCTCCATCGAACAGCTTCAGCTCAGCTACCAATCCTTTCTTCATTGCAAGTTTAGCCAGCTGGGGTAGCACCTTCGCCCCTAATTCAATCAATTGATCTCCGCCATGAGGCGAACAATCACTTCTGGTGGTGATGCTGCAATGCTGCAATGCTGCAATGCTGCAACGCCGCAACACCGCAACACGTCAAAAACATGTCCCATATTACCCTATTGGGTCATGGCGATGCTTGTCCTTCCTTCAGCTGGCGAGCAGTGGGCATTGGCTGCCTCATCAATTGGCCAACCAATCCCTCGCAGCCAGGAATCTCAATTCAATGCGAAGACAGCAGCTGAGTTTGTTGCCGGTTTGGTGTGCTTGCTTGCGTCTTGGTTTCCATACCATACGGACCATACAACACCCCGAGATCTTGATGCCGCTTGCTGTTCCTGCTTCCTGCCAATATATTTCTTCAATGCTTCCTCAACGCTAATTTTACTTCTCCCAGCAAAATAGGAAAACAAAGCAATTCGTCCCTCCCTCGGAAAGATATTCAATGGCACCAGCATTATCGATGTTCCTCCGCATCAAATACACCTTCGCTGGGTACCTCGCTTCCCCATAGTTGCCACATCGGGAACTCTACGTGTTTGCTTGTGTGCCTGTCGCTCCTTCAAGCCCTCAATTGCAACGTCCTGCATTATCTGGCGCTTTCGCACAAGGAGAATGATCGACTTCATCGTGACCACGTGTCTTGGGATCCCTTGTCTGGGTCTAAAACAAACACATACTTGCATCATCGTCATCTTCTTCCCTCCGCTCCCGAGATGCAATGTTATGTTACGCGCATACGCCCTGGTTCAATTGACTTTTCTCTACTTTCAATTATCCTTTTTATTTTACTTTCCCGTTGGATTTGAATTACCCCATGATTTAATCCAATTCCGACGAATACATCTCCGCCACCAGTACAAGTACTGCGGTATCATCCTGAACCGGACAAGAAGCCATCAACAAGTAGGTTGTCACGCAAAGGATAGTCAGCGAGGATATGCATACGAGTACATTCCATCAGGTGGCACGTATTAAATTCGCCACGTTTAGTCGCAATAGATTTAACGACGCCCTCTTCGCATGTGGAATCAATAATCAATTGATTGCGTATCAAATTCCAGAATCTCACCCTGTACGAGACTCTCGTTCCGGACATCCATCCTGCAGCCTTCGTCTGTACCGGGCTCCCCCCCCCTCCTCTCTCTCTCTCTCTCTCTCTCTCCTGCCACCCCCTTCTTTACACTATCTCACTACCGAGCTATGAAAGTCAATTGTATCAGCAGGAAGACGCGAAAACCTCGTGAATCGATCATCCGCCTCCCATTCCAAGGTTTCCACACACCCCCAATAAGAAAGGTCTTAGACATAATCTCGAGCGTGATGAGGGTTAGTAGGTCACCTGCCCTCTTCTTACAATTGATGGAGGATGGGGGGTTTATTGATGACCTCCCCAAGAATGGACCATTTTCACATGCTGACGGGCTTGATGGTGGGGTGGGTGAGACAGAGCCCACCAGGTGTTGATATCCCAGTTTTTCTGCTACGGGAGCCCGCGTGCTTAGAGTTGGGGAGGCCCGTCGCAAAGTTCTGGAAGGGAGTTGACTTTCTTCACCGATATCTTCACCGCGCAAAGGACGGGATAGAAATAAGGGTTTAAATTGTCCTGCTTAACTACATCATCCCGCAACGCAGGGAAGATAGTAATTATGTGAATATGGACGCACGTAGGGTCGGTCGTAGAAATAGGCCTGGATGATCGACGGGACGTACGGGTATCTATCGTTATCGATAGGGAGATAAGATGAGGGGTAATTGCGCTGAGGATGGGAGGGCGAGAGTAGAGTAGTTATTTATCCGGTGTAGGCGCTTGGGTAAATTTAGTTGTTTCGGATTTCTATGCTGTGAATTGGAATCTAGCTTCCAAACCTGTTTTCTTTCCTTGTTCCTTCTCTTCTCGAGTTTCACTTTGAAGTCTTTTGAGGGGGCGAGAATGGGATGGGGCACGTGACTATATCCTGTTGTCTGGAGGGGGAGAAGGGTAGGACTCGAACGAGGGGATTCACGAGGGGTAATAAAAGATAGCTGTTTTCTAAGAATAAGAGCAAATGAAATGAAGTGTTGGATTTCAAAACAAGAAATAAGGAAAGTAAGGGTTAGATTTACTGACATATCTACTAGTTAAAGTAAAGTAAGTATTAGATTTACTTATTCTCGGAAGGAAAAACTAAGTATTAAACTTACTTGTTTACTATTGTAATTCAAGCAAGTATTAGAGATGCTTACTTTTATCTATCTATATTTAAATCTCTAAGTCTTACTTCTAGGCGTTGTAAGACTACTTGTTTTTAAGTATAAGTTGAAGAGATTTCTTAAATAAAGATTACTTACTAGTGTGAAAATAAGGAATAGAATTCATGTTTATAATTAAGAACAGTTCTGTTTATAGTAGTTACTACGTTAATTTTAAGAGTAGTCTTTGAAAAGAAGAGATAGAGAGAAAGGTTTAGCTATAGTAAGAAGTTCAAAACATAATAGAAGAAAATAATAATACAAAGAAAATATAAAAGAGGTGGAGGCTAAGAAATCGCCTAAAATATTAGGAGAAATAAGATATATGTTTTCTCCGAACAGTGTGAACACAAACTACTCAACTACTTAAGTAGTACTCTGAGTAGTCTGGGTAGAGTAGAGTAGAGTTTGAGTAGCGACTCCCTTGATTGAGGTAGAGTAGTGGCCACTACTCTACTCTCCCTCGCAGTGGACATTAAAAGTGGCAGTCAATTCCGACTGTTCTAAACGCTTAGAAGAATATTTTAAATTGTTCCAAGTGTTTAGAACAATGGCTTTAAATTACCCCAAAAAGCTGGGACAACGAGGGCGTGGGCAGTAAGGTGCGAACCTGATGTATTTACTACCACTTTTA
This sequence comes from Hymenoscyphus fructigenus, assembly GCA_001414455.1. Lineage (NCBI taxonomy): Eukaryota > Fungi > Ascomycota > Leotiomycetes > Helotiales > Helotiaceae > Hymenoscyphus > Hymenoscyphus fructigenus. The sequence goes on from LKUV01000150.1 coordinate 17,700, forward strand.
TTGTCCATCGCGAGTCTCCCTCCTCTTCCCCCCTCTCCATCCGATACCTTTCCACCATCTTGCTTAACAAAGTTCTCTCCCTCTCCTCATTCATTTTCATTTCCTCCTTTTCAAACACTTTCACATCTTCCCCTTCTTCAAGTTCATCTCCTTCCTTATACTCCCTTTCTTCCCTTGCCGGACTACCATCAACCCAAAATGATGAACCGGAAACCCAGTACAATAATGCGACATCATAGGAATAGGACACCTCTATATAAATCCCTTTTTCAAATGTAAAAACGTCGGGCTTTCCTCAGTTGAAAATGAAGATGATTGAACATGCGGCGGTAAAGACAGAGATATCGAGGGCGGTGTAAGAGGTAATGGTAGTGGTGGTTGTAATTGCAAATCAAAGGTTCCTTTCCCTCTACCAGGTCTCGGTAGATGAAGAGCTACTCTTCGGATGCTTGCGATTTCCTTGCTATTCATTATGTCTTGAAGTTTCCTCGGGTACCACGATAAAGATTAAACTCCATAGAATTCAAAATCCTCTCCATTCTTACAAACAAAAAACTTAGCATCAAAATAAAACATCTTTCTCGAAATCTATCCACCCAGGCACACTCCCAAGAGCCCTCGTCTATAAACGCGAGGTAACGGTAAAAGCTTCCCGATTAACAAAGAGAAGTGCTGGTTCTTCCACCTCATTTATCCTTTTGAATACTCTTCCTAGAATGGTCTCTTCAGCCGGGCAAGGAACCCCTCATTCAATAATCCACTTCCTCCCAATCCCAAGAGCTTTTTTCATGTATCTGAATCTTTTTTCGTTGATCTTTGAAGAACACTCTTTAAATCCACCAAGTAGGAAAAGGAATTTACCTGCTCCCTCATCTCCATTTTCTCTATTTCCTCGCTCTCGATATTCCATACTACACAAAAAGGGATACTCATGGCTAACGACATTGTATTCGGAGAGGTATGAGTTAATTCTCCCTTCTTCGCTTCTTATCATTGCTTCTTCGAGAGTTTCCTTGTCTGAGGTGTCGAGGATTGCCATTTTCACCCTGTGTTGGGAGGGAGGAGAGCGGGAAGGTTGGTGTTCTTGGAGGTGTAAGAGTCTTAAGGGAAGAGCTTGGCAACGAGTGACTAGATTATGTGACGAATATCAAACGGCAATCTCGGGAAGTATTGAAACATGTTCATTGAGTGGGTGGTATTTGTTGATGTTCTCGAGTCTTCTAGCGAAGGGGATGATTCTAAAGTTGCCTAATAAAGATTTATCATTTGTAAGTAGATAGATTGGAATAATGGGGATCTCATGAAAGAGCTTTCCTTGTTTGGGGAATGAAATTAATATCGATTCTCTCCCGAGGTTGAAGTTGTGAAGTTTGGAATTATCAGTATTTAGTTCAGCAAATAAAAGACCAAGAGTGCTGCCCTTCTTCTCTGCTCTCACTTATAGAAACAAGCCCGTGAAATATCCAGCGAGAGGGCAGGATGCCTAAAATTACGTAAAGAAAAAAAGTCAACACAAGCGACCTCACCTAACTACCACCCAAATGCCATCTTCCTGCCCCTCTCTGTACATCAGAGATGGCAACTATAAAATCATTCATAATAATTACGTAGCTATTCCCACCGAGTTAGTCAACATTAGCCTTCACTATGAAGCCTAGATCTCACACCATGCCATCCTTCCATCTTAGCCCTTCATTCCTCGTAATAGCAAGGAAAGTCAAACCCCACAGCTGCACGATATCACTCTCCGTAGCACCACTCCCCGGTGGCGGCGGCAAGGCTCCCAGCTCACTAAAATTAAACTTACCCCCTCCATAAGTCCAAGACCAAACCTCAGTACCCAGATGCTCAAGATTTGCCTCAATGCTGACCCAAAGCTTATTATACACCGCTTTCACATTTCCATAAACAGTATCATCTGCGCAGAAATCCGGCTTAGCGTCAGAAACATACCGACTTAGTTGGAACTCTAGACCTCTTGCCATCATAGCGAGCTGCCAACTCTATACCACTGTTCCGTGGTAATGCGATGTGGTCCAATTCGCGGCATAAACAGGATCGTCACCGTAAGCTGGGTTTGTGACTATCATGCCAACATCAGTCATTAGTCCGGCAGGGAAAGTCCGCTGGACGTTTTTTGCGGTTGAATCCAAGAACGAGGTGAGTTGTGCCTGATTTGTTGTGTTGAGGAGAAAGTGTCTGAAGCAATCATCCGAGTTCATGATTGCCGCGTTAGAAAGATTGTTATATTCATCCAGTGCTAGGCCGTGGAATGTGAGGTTTCCTTCCAGTGTGTCAGCTTGAGAGGTAAGCCCTTGGATTCTAGAACTCGTGGTGTAATTTTGGAGCCGGGATTTGGCGGTCTCGAAATCTAGGGAAACTTCAAAGAATTGGAGAGTTGAGTCTTCCCATACTTGAGCGTAAGCTTTCGCAAGAGTGCTGTTGAAAGAAAGTATCCTTGCATCGGATAGCGAGGCTATGGATCATAGTGCTGCTGGTACAAGTGCTGTGTTCACAGAAAATGATATTTTTCCACCCCCGATGCTATAGGTACTGTCTCTCCACTCTCCTACAATTTCGTCGTCTTTAAGTTGCATCAAGTTTGCTTTGGTCTGATTTCTTGGTGGTGCAAAAGGGGCCGCGAGGGTATCAATCTCGTTGGCGTTTACAGTCGCTAATTGTCTGTAAGTCAAGTTGGAGTTTTCAACGAGAACGCCGGCATTTTTTTTGAAATTGTTAGTAAGGTTCAGCTATTTGAGGGTTCGGAAGACAAGTATTTCTTAGGCAAGAAATTTGGAGGACCTGGATGACCTGTTTGAAGAGCGGAGAATGTATTGGTCCATTAAAACCGGTAGATAGTAATCGGAGTCAATCTCTCATATGTTAGGCAGAATTATTTGGAACTGAATCAGAAAACTTGCCACTTTGTAGTCACACAAAGCTGCCGTACTTGAAATGTTTTTTTCTTCTTCAGATTTGTCCATGTCGCATAATCACTGATCGGGGTTAATTTGGAATAGTTGCTGGAAAGATCAAACGCATCACATACCCAATGGTTTCCTCATGGCAAACACACCCATCAGTTTTATTAATTCTTTCCAAAACCTCGGTTAAGACCGCCTCAATTGCACCACCTTCACCTTGACTCAAGACAGGTTGTAACAGCAGTGCAGAAATCATCGAGTCTCTTCCAACATAGGTCAGGAATCGCCAGGCTCCCGCGGTGAGCTTCGTTGTATAGGAGAAAAAGGAAAGAGAGGATGTTTCAATTGGCGACTGAGTAATCAATTCCACTGAATCAAGACTCAATACATTCCTAAAGCTTATTTGGGTCAACTGGGGGTAGTTGAAGGATGCGTTGAATGTATGAGAGCCAGCTTCTAAGACGATCATCTTGTTTTCCAGTTGAACTAAGTGATTAGTACTGGCGAAAGAAAGTGTGGTCGTTGTAATATTATCCAGCCAGAGTCTGCTCAGTTCAGTGCCATTCTCTATCTTCGAATATTTGACTTTATTTTAGATCTCAGGATAAAGAAGACTAGGTCCTTCCACAAAGTCTCGAATAGTACGGATGCTTCCCAATATAGCAAGTGACAAAGTTGCAGAGGTATTGAAATTAAGAAGGGTAGTGATACCCACGGTCGCATTATCGTTGACGTTGAAATTTTAAATGGGACCAATTGGGAAACCAAAAGTTGAGTTTAGCATTTCAATTCCCAGTGTACCATTAACGCCGTTTGGGGGGCAAAATAAGTGACAATTACGCTGTTGCTCGCAGACCAGGCAACTATTACCCTTGGTCCATTGGTCGTGAGGTTACTATCTGACAAGGGCGAAGTTACCACAACTTGTGACGCAGAATGGCAATCTGATTAAAAGTAGTTTTTATATGGAGGTGCGCTTAGGCGAAGAGTTGTGTGCTTCTTAGTGCATTTTGAGGTGTTGCTAGTGACCGTAGTATTACTGGTGGGTACTGACACTTGCTGTAACTGATTTTCCAGACATCTTTTCCTTTCAGAAAGGAAGCAATTTATGAAATGATTCATAACTTACAAATACTCAACTGACGAGTAGCAAGCTGTCCCACACCTCAAATTTGGGCTTTCGTTTATAATCGGGGAGAGAAAGTCCCCATCATAACACGCATACTATAAAACCATCAGTACTTGTATTATGGATAAAATAAAAGTAGTAATTACTTTTAAAGGCTCGTCTGTGCTTGCGTAGACCGAAGCAAAACTAAATACCAGCGAAGCAATCGTGATCCTAAAGGGTCTCATCGTGCGATTACAGCCTCATACCCTTCTCGAATTATGCAACGGAATACAAATAGGACTTGAAATCAACTTCTAAAAACTGGCGAAGCATCATTGCTAATAGCGCGAACACGCCACAAACAAGCGAGCCAATCAATGGTTCAATCGTTTTTGATGTGCAGTGTCTGAGGGGTAATAACAAAGAGTATGCATATGTTTTGCAGAAAGTACGTCAGCGGCTGCTCAATTCAGAAAGCACTAAGATACTTCCCCCATACTCAATACTCTTTTACAGGAGAGAAAACCCTAGGAAGAAGACTTGATATAGTTAAGTGATAATTCTTATAAGAAATGACTCTTTGAAATTCTGTAAATTCAGTAACTAAAGACTTGTATTTCTCGTTGTGTTTTTAATCTCTTCGTTCTACTGAAAACCTCTCTCACTTCTTATATCTGTTCCATAAAGAAAGGTTGCTCTCCACAGAGAGCCTCGTTCTTTATCAAATTAACTAAGTCCAGATAATACTAGTAGAAGGACTACGACTGCGGTCCTCTGTAAGAGAAGTGAGCATTACTCTGCGAACACCCCAAATTTTATTACTCGAGTAGATCTCGCACAATTGCGAATACTGTTTCGGAGGATTAGGAGAAGCAAAAAACTAAGCCTCTAACTATCCGAGATCTTCCCCAACAATGCTTCCAATTATCCTAGAACGTTTCGTACAACCAAGGTAAAAGTAGGCGTTCGCAGAGTAATGCCCATTTCTCTTACAATGAGTTGAAAACATTGTATTAGAGAGTCTAGTGTAGTTCAGTTCAATACCCGACTAGACTATGAAATAAAATTAGAAACCAAAAAGGAGGATTCTTGTGAGGAAATTTATCTCAAACTTCTTAATATCAATATTCAAGAAAACAATCATACCTGAAGATAAAATTTACCTAATATATTACAATGAATGTCCCCTAATTTACAACCTATCTAGTCTAAATCTCATCTCAGATATAAACCAAAATCTAAGTAAAATCATAAACCACCAGCGCCTGACTCCCCCCAGCATCTTCCTTGAGCACAATCACAACCTCATCATCAAATCCAACCCAGTGCTTCCTGGTCGTAATTTCTTCATCATTCCAATCCGTCAACCCCACGACATCACCCGCTTGACTCTCATCCCCGACCCTCCGTATCTGTATACTCCTATCCCTCAACCCTTCTCTCCTCTTAGAACTCGAAAAACCCCCCTCCAGACTCCAAACCCTCAGCTCATTTCCCCGCGTACTAACACTAACCGCCTTCCCCCTACTAGTTATCTCCGCACTATCCACAGAAGAAGTATGACCCCACAACTTAGTTCCGTTACTCAACTCCAATTTCTCCTTCGTAGAAGTGCACAAATAAAGAGAAAGTGTATTATCAGGGTGCGTAGCGAGGATATATGGATGAGAGTACGAAAGAGAGGTTGGTGGCGTGAGGGTTGTGGGTTGTTTAGGGGGCGAGAGAGAAGTTGGGGAGAAGGAAGTGAAGCCTTGGGGGAGTGCGGAGGTTAGACGGGAGGAGGATATGATTCCGGAACTGGGGGAGATGTGGAGTTCTTGGAGGCCGATTGTGTAGCCTGAGAGGTAGGTGGGGAGGGAGTAGGCGATGCTTGCTATTATTGTTGAGGGTGTTGGGCGGATGGAGAGGGAGAGAGGGGGCCAGCAGGTGTGTGATTTTAGCGACGCCAGGAGATATGGTTCTGTTTTCGAAATGGGATTTGGTTCTGAATTCATGGTGGTCCTCGATTTTGAATCTGAGGGTGTTGATTCTAATGATTCTTCTTCCGATATATTTCTTTCTTCTGGTAAATCTTTTGATTTCGAGGTTGGTGTAAATGTATAAAGTGATAATAGCTGCGAGTCCGTAATAATGAATACATAAGGATTCGCAAAAGCGATAGCGCTCAGCATCCCATTGCTGCTCCTCGGATGTCGGTAACCTTCCTGAAAGGTCTTCTTCCTAACATCAAGACTCCAAGATCCCCATCCACCGTCTTCGAATCCAATCGCGATTCCAAGTACACTCTTCCCATCGCCCTCATCCACAGCAACACAAGTCGGCACCCCACCCCCATTCAATGAACAAGCCGCAACAAGCTCCTTCTTCTTCAGATCCCAAGCTCTTAACCCATCCTCTTTCTCAACAGTAATCACAACTCCCTCCGCAAGTTTGACCAACATCCCAGGTATAGAAGGTCTCTCCCTCACTCTAATTTCCTGCACCTCACAAGCACCCCTACTCCAATTATGTCTTAATTTATATTGCCCCCTCCAGTTCGTCTTCCCTCCGTCCCGTCTATTCACAAGCATATTATCGTCTAACCATTTACTCCTTCGACTTGAGAAGCGTATCGCGTCGGATGGCGCATTCGATTTTATTCCTGGGATTCTGAGAGCGCGGGGGAGAACGAAACGGGAGTAGTATAGGGACTTCCATATTTGTGAGTCGGAGGTAAGAGTATAAAAACGGTGGGAAAGGGATTGGCAGATGAGGAGAGTTTCTATTGGGAGGTGGTGGAGGATTCGTATTAAGAGCTCGGAAGAGAGGGAAGAGAGTCGGTCATTTGGACCGATTGTTCGGGTTCGTTTTGTAGGTAGATTCGCGCTGCCTGCGCTTGACCGGCGGTGTTTTAAAGGCATGGTTGTGGATACGCTGTCGAGTCGAAGTTGGATAGCTTCATAAGGCTAAATGTACAAGGCTACTTCATTTGTTATCGCCTCGATATCGATCGCCGCATCGAGGCAAGGCACGTGCCCTACCGAAATCTGTGCCGAGGCTCGCAATCGCCAGCCTCCCCTGAACTTGGTTAACTCAATCAGACGAAAACACGACAACACCACAGGTTTCTATCATCAACGCGCACAAATCCGTTCCTTTTTGTTGAAATTTCCATTCTATCTACGATCGCGACACTCCTTTACCCCCATCCAGGCCTTCGCGCCACTCGTCTCCCAAGATGGCAACCTCCAAACCACGCTCCCTCCCCCACGCCCTCACCCTCCCACCAAAATGGCTCTCCTTATACAGCACCTTCATAACCACCCATCAATCCTCAGTAACCCAAATCGAGTCCGCCCTCCGATCCCTAACATACATAATCCCGGGGCGCTTCCGGGACGCAGAATTAGCCTCCGAATCCCTACACTCCTCCATCCAACTCCTCTCCATGTATCACGATACCCTTCTTACGCGCTCTCTCTCTAAACTCCCCGGAGCCCCCCACCAACAAAGCCCCCATAACCGATACACAAAGTTCTGGATTCAGAAAAGTAAATTTTACAGAAGGGTGGCGACAGTACTGGCAATAGTACAATACACCGAACTCCTCTGGGAAATGACCGCAAAACGAAAAGGCGAAAAAATTCGCTGGCGAATAGTTGTCCTCCTCGAAGTAATAAAAGCAATATGCCGTCTCTTCCTCTTAAAAATCACCAACTCCCGACCCCTCGTTTCCCCCGCATTGCCAGAACGAGAACTCATCCCGGAAGAAGAACGTCCGGAAGAGCATGAAGACGAGGAGGCATTCTTGGAAGCGGAATTAGAAGGACGACCACATCCACAAATACAGGGGAAAGATTATAAAATGCCGCGCACAGGACTTTCTTTACCCAGTCTCCCAAATCCTAGCGATATCTCGAGTTATCTACTTTCAAAGGTTTTGACGGCAGATGATATCAAAGCGCCCTCCACCCTCCTAAACAAACTCCAAGGATCGGCACAATTAGCGGAAATCCTCCATATTCTCCAACCAGTCATCTACGCAATCGCCATGTCACGGTCGCGAGATAAGAAGAACTGGCAACCCTGGCTCCTAGGCCTCAGCATCGAATACGCAGCTCGTCAATTACGGAAAGATGGCTTGCGGACAACTGCGTTAGAAAGGGAGCAATGGAATAAAAGAGGGTGGGCGATGGGATGGTGGGCTATGCGTGGGGCGTTTTACGAGAATGTTACCAAGGGCTTTTTGCATAGGACGAGTGAACGGTTGCCTGGGTTGGTTAGTGGGATTTTGGATGATTATTTGTATTTGTGGGATGGGTATTATTTTAGCACTAGCTCGAATTGAGATTTAATGATAATTTATTTGGCAAATTTTGGTTTGGTTTCTTAAATTGAGGTGGGAAGAAGATAGATTTTTCAATCTACCAAGAGCAGCTCACTATGAACACACCCACAAAAGAATCTCTTTTGACTTACTGGCCCTCGTGTGGCTCACTTCTAGTTTTATCGCTTACCCATATTATCGTAGCTTACTCGTAGCTTACTTACAGTTACCCCTAGCGTTTTCACATTGTCAACCCCCCCCCCCATTCAATTCATTGCTTGAGTACTCTAATTATTTCAAGAGTTCAAGTTTATTAGATCCCTCACCCACCAGTTCTTTCATATGTTCTAAAGGATTTCCAAAATAAATCAAATACCCACTCCTGTTCGGGCAAGTAAGTCCCTAGCAACTTTTTTCGTACACCCGAGAAAATATATTATTCTAAAAGTTTAGTATAATAACATGAAATAGGTACGCTCACAGGAATATTTCTCTCAATAACCATCCATTGATTCTAGTTATTATAAACTACTCTGGTGGATTAACTTAATTGGTCAAGGCGCTCTAGAATAATGACTTTTAATTGCATGTGTACGTGGAACTTTGGTAGGGACTCTTGCAAAAACACAATATCGCAACTACCTAACGCAAAAACATGGGAACTCACATGGCTTACTCCTCGTCGAATCGTGTCTCATCCTTACCTTGACCTCACTCACATTGGCAACTATGCTAGTATTGAATCGAATGTGTAGATAGTAATATATTAAATCTCGAATTCTAGAGTACTTACCTAAAATACACAAACAGCCAGACTACCCCGGATCCCCACATCTTTCTCCCGCATACATTAACTTGAATTTAAACCGACATCCATAAACACCAAGTCTATTTTCCCTAACCCACACACTGAAAACATCCACCAAGCAAAAGACACTCGAAAACAGGAGATTCGGCCATCTCTTATTCGCAAGTTGAGTTGACGACCAAGCATTATCTCCGAAGAAGCCAAAATTCCCACAACAGTGGGCTTCAAATATTTCAGCCCGCGGGTCGGGGACAAAGTAAATTGGCGCAACAGTTCCGGTCAAATCAATAGAACCGGGAGGATTAGATCATTCCATTCCATTGAACTCCTATCTGTCTTTGGAGTTGGCAGAACCACCCTCTGAACTTGCTAGCTTCTCGCCATTAAACTATGATGGGAAGAAGAGTTGCTGTATTTTGGCATATCACTTCTTTGACTTCGAATAAGTACATCGAATCTGAGAAATCATATTCCTCTTCCCACCCTTTGAAAACTTGAGAAAAGCCGAGTGCGAAGGTAATGTTGCAGCTTTTGTCAACTGGAATGTTTGCTTTCCATAGTCTGCAGTCTTCCAGGGTTTCGAAGTTATCGTCGACGGCAGCTAAGTTTAATTAGCATAGAAATTGAGTTGGTGATGCTCAATATGGGTACTTACCATCGTCTTCGTATTGGTATATTGAATTTGTAGAAGATATCGTGGAATTTTGAGGTGGGCCATAGACCAATGGCACGTCTGGATCACTCCATTGATCCCACGCCCCCTCAGTGAGCCTTACGAATGTGAGAACCGGAGATGTTGTTATAATCTCTCGCTGGTGGACTTTAACCTGGGGAAGGGCTTGCGCAAAGGACGTTACAAGCAGAACAATGATGCTGGTTTGCATAGTATACATATTTTCGAGGTGTGAACGGCGGAATGTTTGTGTTTTCGTTCTTGTTTCTAGAATTGAAATTGATAATCGTGGGAAGAAAGCTTGGAATGGTGTGTGTGTTTTGTGGTTGTGGAATAAATCAAATGATAGAATAGAGCATGTTCTTATGGGAAATAAATCTGATCGGACATCTAGATTCCTATCTCACACAGCCCAAGGGCCAACTTCTCTTTCTCTCATGAGCCTCAAACTAAGCCTTGCGTAACGCGAAGCCTGAATTGCAATCATTTCAGCTTGGTATGAGAGGTGTTCGCGTCTCCAACGTTTTGTGGCTGGGTACCTGGGTACCTAGTTTGGTGATCGTTCTTCATATGAATATCTGCATCGCTCATTAGTCTTGGCCACCCGTGTTTGACAAAATGCGAAATTTTTTTCAGCCTCTTAGAATTTAGATACGAGATGTTGGTTGGGGCTATGAGTTGGAGCTGAAGTTGGAGATGTGCAAGGACATGTTGGTGTTGTGTGTTGGCGGCGCTTATCACCCACTAAACTGAATATCAAAATTCAAGGCAACATGGTTACCAGGGGGCGTAGGAATTGGTGACCGATTGTTTTCTCCACTAATTGTGTAAATACAACTTGAAAAAAAGTAATTCAACTGGACAAAAAATGTGAAGTAATTGAATCTTTTTTTGCATTCATTGTTCTAAACAAGTCAACTAAACTGTGGTAGGGAAAGTGTCTTGATACATCTGTCACGAAATCCCGCAAGCCGTGTTGAACAATGTGTACAGACTTTCGGACAGAGAACTTTGTAATGTCATTATAGTTAACAGGAATTTTTTTCTTTTCTAGATTGTACAATCATAAGTAGTAACGACGAACCCATAGAAATTACATTCTGGTTCTCATCGAAGCACATCCCCTGGTTGCTTCCTCCATGTAGAAGAAATGAAATCAAGGAATCTTGCTCGCTTTAGATAAAACGGCTTCCCTCCTCCGGAACTCTCTAGCCTTCAACAGTGATCTTGTCAGAAACAAATGAAAAGGAAAAAGCAGAAGAAAAGAAAGATGGATACACCGACAACCACTACCGGTGCCACAATTGAGAACACAGCGAAGCCAAAAGGTGCGCTCTAAAACATTTCATCATGCTGTAAACGACCAGTTGCGAGCCCGACTTGCATAGCAGTCAAAATAATAGACAAATAAACAAACATAAGTAATACCCATTTGAAATTACGACCAAAGAAAATAGTATAAGTCTTGTATTGATACATATATCCTCGGACAAATTTTGCCGGCTCAGAGAAATGAGCAAGTCGATAGATGGCGTTGAGCCTACCTAATCGTAATTTTCCATACTGGTAACGCTTATTGACAGTATCCAAAGCAACAGAGTCGATATTGAAAATACACGATTCAATAAAACTTGTCCATTCCTTCCATTCAATCTTTGTTGGAATCAACCCCAAGTCTATTGCCAACCTGAGATCGCTCTTGTGACATGCTAACAGCCATATATTAGATAGCAGAAATCCGCAAGCACTGGCATGCAGTTCCGGGTCCTCGCAGAGAGTCTCTTCCCACAATTGGTGGCTTAACAAATAGTCTGGAAGTGGCTTGATAAATATCTTTGGCCCATCCCAAACTAAGCGCAAGTCCGCTTGTTCGGTGGCAATGATTTCACGATCCATTGCCCTCTGCCGATGAAGAGGGCGAGCGCTCTTCGGCATACCTGCTAACCATAATTATTTATGTTTCTTGTTAAGTCTCGAAACATCTATGCCATGAGATACAAAGGCTTTATTGTTGTCGTTGGGACGAACGAGGTTGTCTTGATAATCGTGGTAGGTGGCTGGTAAAATCGGTGTTTTATAGGAGATTGGGAGGCTATTCGTAGGAGAAAAAGGCGGTACTAGCTGTTCGCATTAAAGTTAGAAACTTTCCCATCAAAGCCAAAAGCTCTACAACTTGTTGTGGCCAAGGGAGCATACGCTTGGTTTGACCTTGGAGGACATTTGATTGTCCTCCTGATGGAGTTGGAGCCGGACCGGTGGTATGGTCTTTTGTTGGCGCTTCTGTCCGAAACGGTCTATCAGCCTTTCTTTTAGCTGTTTTCTCAACGAGCTCAGTTTTGATCCTGTGAAGCTTCCGTGAACTTCATAAAATTTATAATCTCTATCGCCATGCTCATCACAAGGTGGGGTGGGGCTCTTCTTCCTTCAACCCCCAAGAAATAGAAACCTGCGCAACAACTCAATGCTCTATAATGCCCCATATATATCCCCTCGTGTAGTTTCATTCTTCAGGTGTCTTTAATGGGAAATGGCTTGCACAAAGGAGACAGTGAAGCAAGCTGGTTTGAGTGTCTGGTCAAGCGACCATGGAGCCAATCTTGACGTCGAGTAACGCCCCCCTTACCATCACCTGCTGGCAATAGGTCTAACTTTGCACAGTATCATTGCCGTTCAAGGGTTGGGCGCACATTCTTTCTATACATGAGTCAAGAAATCTACGAGTTCAGAGAAGCGTCTACTGAAAAGATCCAAAGTTGACTTCATAAAACCCGGCGCGGGAAGACTTTGCAACGAGTTGGAGATGATCTGTCCAATGAGGTTATATGGCCACGGGATATTCTTGTGCCATTGTTCAAAAACGCATGGATTGCGACTTACAGTTATAAATCGGATTGGAGAGATTGTGCAATTAAAACCAGTCTAGACCAATGTGCCGAACAGTTCTTGAATATTTTGCACCAGCACAGACAGAAACCCGAAGCAAGTAGCCCTGCTGTCCTCGAAAGATCACTTTAATGACTCTTGTTATGATAGGAGCGTCTGCGATCAATCATCCTCATTGGACACAGCCTAGGAGGCTTGGTGATTCAACAGGCTCTTGTCAATGCAGCTTTGGGTACACAATTCTCCGATATGTGCTCTTCTGTTGAAGGAATTATTTTTCTGGGTACGCCCTTTCAAGGTAGTGATTCAGCCATCCTCAGAAATTTTATGGTTCGTCTAGGCGGCCTCGGTGGCAGACTATTGAAATTACTTCAGAAAGACAATCCTAAGCTCCACAAGCTTTCGAGGAACTTTTGGTCAGGCTATGCCCATTTGGAAATTGTCTGTTTTCATGAGAACCGAGACGCGGATTTTAAACTTTTGAAGACACAGGTAAGAAGCTCAGTGGTTCTCCAACACCTTTCTATGTTACCGTGCGAGATATTCTTGGATGCATACGGCTATTAATCGAAGAGGCCCGAGGGAATGAATCAACTAAATTCTTTATTCTCCTAAGTTATATCTGATTATTTCAATTGTTCTAGACCTTTTCCTACAACCATTCTTCACGCTAACGTCTTCTATCTGGGGATTCTCCCTTGTTTGACTTTCTGACCAATAGTTTCCAGCTCGTGAGCACACAGTCAGCAAGTTTACATGGAAAAAGGATGATGTTTCTCAATAGCGACCACTCTGGGCTTAATAAGTTCACTGGCATGGATGACGAGAACTTTGCCCTATTGCTGCCAGAGATCAAAAGAATGGTCAATGTCAGACCGACGGCGTTGATAAATTATGACAAGGAAATGGTAAGCTTTCTCGCGAGGATATTTACACTGGAAAATTCTAACTTCTATGTTAACATAGACCAGGTTGTTGAATAATCATCTAGACTCATTGGAAACATCCATTGGATCGTTCCGCATTCCGTCAATAGCTTTTTTACCGGTCGTGAAGATATTTTAAACAAAATACAGCTTGCATTAACTCAGACCCACCCTTCTGAAAACCAGAAACGGTTTGTCATCACCGGGATTGGGGGACTAGGGAAAAGCGAAATACGCTTGAAAGTTACCGAGAGCATGCGAGAGAGGTTCGTTTGTCCAGTTGAATTGAAATCCCCCGCTAACAGCAATAACTTTTGGGGGGTATTTTGGGTTGATTTCGACAACCTTTCGACAGCTCGTAATGGATTTCTTTCTATCGCCCGGGCCTTTGGGAAGCCCGCTGAAAGCGTGGAGGACACGTGCCATATTCTTGTAAACGTAAAAGGAGAGCTGGCTACTCATTCTGGATAATACCGACGACCCAAAATTTGATTATCAGGTATATTTTCCGTCAGGAAACTACGGCTTGGTAATTATGACACCTCGAGTACCGAGTTGTGGGCAACAGTATAATACTGTTGGCTGGGAACAACTCGAAAACCTCAATGATGCTCAAGCTGTCGGACTCTTACTTAAAACAGCCCAAATTCCGCAGGACGAATGGCAATATTGTCAACAGAAAACTACCCACGTCATTAGACTTCTGGGAGTCCATACACTGGCACTCATCCAGGCTGGTGCATTCATTTCAAAAGACCACAAGAGACTAGAGCAATATCCCAAAATATTCCACCGACAACGCAAACGACTTCTTGGATTTCGACCAGTCCAAGCGAGTTCGAGATATGTCAACGTTTACGCCACTTTCGAGGCGTCTGCTGAGGTGCTAGAAAACTCGAAGGATGAATTTTCCTAGGATGCTATTTGTTTACTCCGGGTGTTATTAATGCTGCACCCCGGCTTCCTGTTTCTTCAGTGCTTCGAACTTGCTTGGAATGGTTGACGCTATGCACCTTATCAGAAAAACGAAATATGTAATCTCGGCTCTTGGCATACCTCACAGCTTCCTGGCTTCCTGTCCACCGAAGTCAGCGAGTGGGATGACTACCGATTAATTGAAGGAATTTCTCTACTCGAGTCATTTTCTTATGTGTCGGGAAGCGATCTAGAGGGAAATTACGCTGGAATATCTATGCATCCACTTGCACACTCCTGGGCTAGAGATAGACAGGGGAAATCTCAGCAAAATTCGGCGTGGATCACTACTGGCTGTATTATTGGGCTATTTCTTTCTTCCAGTTTGCCGTTGCGGAAGTCTGAAAGATATCTCCGACCTCATTTGCAAACATTTCTTAATTTTGCTCCAGTCGAGACAGCATTCTCGTTTGGGCCGAGGGAGCCTATTCTCCCAATATTTCTGCAATGCTGTAGGGGTCTTGAAAAGATGCGAGAGAATTCCAAACTCGACCAGCTTCTCGAGTACTTGTTTTGTGAACTCAAAATTGTGCCAGATAGGCCGACAAAAATATTCAAATAGTTATATAAACTCAAGGCTAATTGCCTCTACAATCTCAGTTTATGTGGAAAAGCCGCGCAACTGCGAGAGCAGATCCTGGAGATCGAAAAGGTTGATCACGCCAAAAACGACCCAATGATACTTGACTTACAACACGATCTTGCCCTTGCTTACATTGAGAGGCACCAGGTTCCAAGCCACCAGGTTTTAAAAGCTATCAATCTTCTTGAGAATGTTCTTCAAATAAAGGAAGCCTATCTCCCCGAAGATCACAGTAGCGGGCTGGCTTCACAATGCGTACTCGGAATAGCGTATTCTAGGAATAAACAAATTCCAAGGCTATTGGTCTCCTCCAACATATCGTGCAGATCAATGCTACGAAACTTGCTGAGGATAATCCTAGTAAACTTGCAGCAGAACACGAACTTGCTTCCGCTTATCTTGATAATAACCAAGTTTCAGAAGCTATAAGTCTTTTGGAAAAAAATGCCCGGATCGATGCTAGGAACCTTCCCGAAAATCACCCTAGTCGAATTATATCGGAGCATCGGCTTGCTAACGCTTATTCTAAGAACAACCAACCTCCAAGGGCGATATGCATTCTTGAGAAAACTGTCCACATCCAAGGGAGATTACATACGGGCGATTATCCTGGTCGGCTTGCCTCAGAACATCAACTTGTCAAAGCTTATGTTGAAAATAACCAATTTCCAGAGTCCATAGCTCTCTTTCAAAAAATCGGGTGGATTAATGCGAATTCACTCAGCGAGCAACACCCTGATCGACTTATATCAGAATATGAGCTTGCAATAGCATATTACAAGGACGGACAGGTAGACAAAGCCATTCATATCATGTCACATGGCGTTCGAATTTAGGCAACAACGCTTCTAGAAAATGACCCCGTCCGACTTTCACAAGAACTCGATCTTAGCATAGCATATTGGGAAAGTGGCCAGGCAAGGCAACAATAGATTTCGCATCACACATCGTTCGGGTTCGGGAATCTAGGCTTTCAGAAGATGATCCTGCTAGACTTTCAGCACAACATGTACTCGCCAAAGAGTATTACAAAGACGGACAGGTAAAGAAAGCAATGGAACTCATGATACACGTCGTTAGGATCCAAGAAAATACGCTCCCGGAAGGCGACTCTGTCAGGCTCCATTCAGAAAGCTGGCTCCCATTATTCTGGGCGGAAATTGAAGAGTCAGATTATAAAACAAAGAATGAGACAGCTTCTGGACCAGATTCTGGAACAGATCACGAGACGGAATATGCGGAATAGGGTCTCTGGTAAAGGGAGGTTGAGGTTTTCATGGGCACTTGGCTATTCAATGTATGAACTGTTATGTGGTTTCTTTTGGCGCCTTTCCTTTTGGAGAAAGCAAGACTTGACTTTAGCACTTTAGTTCTCGCGCTGTCGACTTGTAAACTCTACAAATAAAAATTTGTTGTATTTTCTACAGTATTTTGTAATTTCTCTTTAGCAAATTACGAGCTGTACAAGGTTTCAAGAAATTGAACCACTTGTGCTAAAATTGATTAAAAACTCAAAACCTACCTGTCGTTACATATTTCTGGTGAATAGCACCTTGTACGACAGCCTAGTTGTTCCACGTGCTTTAGCTCATGTGAGTGGCTTGCCACTCACATACTCAAGCTCACAGGATCCTACCCCTCTTTACCTTTACTCTTCATGCAATAAAGATATAGGAATACAACCACTTATTGCATCACACTTTATGACTACCAAGTCATACCAACACTACCCTTTCTAAAAATAGGAAAGTCACTTCCTTTATTTGACTCAGACGTGGCTCAGTAAGATTTACGACTCAGGGAAGGCTAATCTACCCATTCCACGGAAAGAAAAATAAACGGCCCCAGTCGGAACGAGAGTCTCTTAGGCAGGTTATTAAGTAAAGGGAAAATACTTCATACTAGCTGCTTATAAACAAAACTCAATCTCACTACCATCAGGGGGATAAAATGCTTCAAAACTCTAACAAGACGGACCAATTCTAGATTATCCCAAGAATCTAAAGATAAATAATCATAGTCTATCCAGGAGCATCAGAAGAATTGTAAAATGAAAAGGCTTTGGAACTCCAGTCACGAATTCCTATGAACAATGAACTCTGGTTTTCAGAAATAATCCATATATCAGCCATAGTCAGTTTCAACTTGAACAGGCTTATGATATCACATAAATACATTCATAGACTACCCAATCAAATCAGATATTACACGACATTGCTAATTATATGAATTCTGTAGTTTTTGACTAAAAATCCATTTTCATTCCCATTCCGCCTCGCCTATAAAAAGGAGGTTCCACCACGTGGTACCTAAACATGGAAAATAATCCGCATACAATATTCTATATATACAAGAGAAACGAATTAAACCCCTCGTCCCTTTCCCTTCCCCTTCGCCCTTCCCCTACCAGAAATAGACACTCCAGAATTACCAACAAGCGGTATCAACCGTGAAACCTCGATTCGCCAAATTGACCCTCGCAACCTTCCAATCAGCATGTAACCCTTGCATCCTCATTCCCCAACACTCCTGCATAATCTGAAAAGTATTCGAGAATCTAGTAGTAGGACCACAAGAGAAGGAATTTGTCTCAAACAGGTGATAAAGAACTTGGTGCTGTTCCGGTCCCGCCATAGAACCCGCAACCAAGAACGGCCAAACAAATTCCGTTGACAAAGACTGGGGATCGTTCAAAGCTACCAGGTCACGAATGACAATATCAACGTTCTTACGGATATCAAAGGATTCAGGGTGGGGTCCTTGAATGATGACGTAGAAGTAGATCATCACCGCGTGGAGGAAGATACGTCGCCGAAGTGCGGTCTTTTGGTCTGGTGGGTTGGAAGGGTCCGAGGGGTTGAGACGGTACTCAAGGTTCGTCAAAACGGCGGCTTCGTGGTGTTGGAATTCTTGGAAATTGAATAGGCCTTCGCTAGCTAGTTGGGCTCGCATTTGGGCGAGGCGGGTGACGCTTTCGATGCCGGTAAAGATCCAACCTTCTTCTGGGCCGGGACATGATTGCTGGGTGCTTTGGCTGGTTTCTAAAAGTCGGGAAATGTGGCCTCGGAATGGAGATTCTACATCTGAGCTTTCGAATGTTCGGGTTGTGATGTCTGTCCATACTACAAATCGAATAGAGCTTCCAAGTGAAGCCAAGTCATCGTTTGACAAGACTCGAGTGGCAGGGTTTTCACATTCCGTGAGGTAGTCATCACGAATTCTCAACACCCAAGAAATGGCATCTCTGAAGTGAGAGTATCGTTCTTGGTTTTCCGTTGTCCGTAATAGATCTCCAAGTCTTGCCAATTCCGAAGTTGCTAATCTCAACTGCTGAAGCCGAGGATCAAGAACCGACGAAGGTAACTTGTTGGTGACTTCAATCCAGTTTTGCTGAGCAGACATTTCGAGTGATGGAATGTTGACTTGGTTGCAAGGACGAGGGCATTCAGCTTTTGGAAGTATTAATGCCGGTTTCTTGACGCTCATGTCAAAATTTCGAAGTGATGGATTTTCACAAACTGGTGAAAGAGGCATTTGTTGTGAATTTCTGGCTGAGGACATGGTGCTCGTGCTCTCCTGGTACTTTTGATCGTTGTTGTCACAGAATATCTCTTGGAGTCGCCTAGGAGTTTGCATTTTTAAATCTGGTTTATCGAGAGTGGTGACTGAGGAAGCTGGCGAAGGTGGAAATACGCAGGTTTGTGGAAGAACTGCGTAGTTCGTGTTGGCTGTGGAGGGAAGATAACTTTCCGGCTCCGGTGTAGAATAGTGATAGAGAGAATCATGTCCGTTCGTCGTTGGAGGGAAATAATAGTTCTCATTCATCATTGGAGCTGGAAAGCTATCTGATACAGAGTTGTAGCTGCCATCGGCTAACCGAAAGAAGGAGTTTTCGTCTTGAAGTGGGAGTGTATTGAAGTCTCCCAAATTCCAGTCAGATATCCCAGACGCCCACTGCTGTGTATTTTGACTTGGCAATGAATGCAGCCGTGCTGGCCCAGCTGATGCTGCTCGACTAGTTGGCCCCGAAGAGCAGCCATCTTGGGGATAGAAAGAGTTGCTTGCGTTGTCAAACAACTCAGGTGGAATTGAAGCACTTCTTCGGCCAGGTGAAGCCTTTTCTCTTGATTGAACCAACTTCATCATGCGCTTCATCCTCGTCACTGATGCAACAGTTGTCTTGATTTCTTGATGAACAGCTTCTTGTTGTGCGCCACCATCCATCCATCTTGGCTTGATGGCACCGAACCCAGAACATTTCAATCCTCGTTCTACGCAAGTGATGCATTCCGGTCCAGTCTCATCACACCTGAATACCCATTAGCATTTTATCATCAAGGTGATCGGGGGCTGTGTACTTCTTTCTCCGTAAGCGACATGTCCAGCAACCATGTGCACTCCGAGATCTATTTCCTTCTTTGGATCCCGTCCGTTGTGGTGCCCGTGGAAATGATTTCTCACGACTTGCTTGAAGAGCCAACTTAGTTGAGATGTCCAACATTGTGATAAAGAGTTATACAAGTAAAGGTCTCTTGTTACAACAGTTAAACTTGAAGAGCAGTGGTCACACAGATTCGGGGTCAGTCCTTACCTTTCTACTTGAGGATCGTCGGGCTGAAGACATAATGATGATAGCAAGGCACGTTGCCACTATTTTCAGACCGTAAGAGGGGTCTTCTTTCTCGGTAAGCACCCGAATAGGATATGATGCTAAAAGTATACAACAACTTCCAGCCCTACCAATGAAAGCCATTGGAAAGTTGTCGAGAAAGACGTTGATGACATGCCCCCCTTACGCCTCTGGTCCCGAGACGTAAGGATTCCAGGCCCGTTTCAGTCGCCAATCTCTCGAGTAGCAAATATACATCATCAACCTGGTGAGGTTGTTCTCCAAGAGCTGCAAAGAGCGCCGCATCTTGTGATTGTTGTTGTGATGTTGCAGATGGAAGTCATCGACCCATTAATAGATTTGCTAGGGGGTCCCATTAAGCTTTTCTTTAGCCAATGAAGAATAGCTGCCGGCCAACCGAAGGTGATCATTCCCCAACCGTGCCCAACCAACCCCTGAGATTCTCTCAGGCCTCCGCGGCCACTCTGCAGCCCTTTTTCTAAAATTAGAGAGACGGCTCCCCGATCTCGTCAGAATCTTCAGAAAGTTCAGGGCGAATTCCACTTTTACACCACACCGAGCACTCTCGAGAAACAACTTGTTACCGCGCAACCAGGGGTCTTAACTTGTGGCCCTAGAATTCTTCTATCATTAGTACATGTTACCTATTCTGGTGACCACCTACAAGGATTGATCGGTACTTTCCCCTTTAAACACATCGGCACTTCGGCCGGCCAAAGCTGGCCCAGCTTCCAACTGGCCACAAATTGCTGGAGAAGAACTTGAAGATTCTACAGAACGTCGCTTATCTATTTCTGTCAGTACCAGGCGCTTACGCGGATACCAAAATACTAATCGCGATGCAATGAGAAGGCACAAATGAAGAATGTTGGAGAAAGAAACGTGGTTCCTTAAAATACTTTGGCACCAACTTTCAGCAGCCTCATGATCAGTTGTTATTTTGGTTTTGAGAACATGTTGGTGGTTTGGATCGTTTATATCTCTCGGTTCTCTCGTTCGAAATTGGTATAGGAGCGGGCGAGCGCGCACAATCAATATATTCATGCTAAGTGGTGTTCCGGATTTCTCGTCATTCTGTTGGTCCGATGTTGGTTGGGAAAACCTTTTACTCTCCCAGGCTCGCAAAAAGCGGCAGTAACATCTCATGGCTAGCCTTTCCTTGTTCCAACTTCCGAGAAGAATTTGAGTAATTATTCTATAAGCTTAGAACAATCTCTGGAATTAACCCAGGTGTTTAGAATACCCATGATCAGTGGTTCGGAAGTCTCTGGAATACACTCAATGGTGCAAGAAGGCTCCTGCCGCTTTTATAGGTGGGAAGCCCCTGGGAAAATCATCCCACGATGGATATTTTGGTCTTCGTTTCTTGCTCGATTTGACAAGGCTATTAAGGATATTCCTTGCAACCGTTGAGACTCGGCAAAGCTGCTTTCTTGTTCCGGATTTGTCACTTGTACGTACGTTTTATAAAGATTTTGGAACTTGGTTGGGTTGACATCCAGCAGGGCTCTGCTGCAAGGGACAACACATCGTCGATTTCTCAAATCTCAAGTCGGATTTTGATTGCATCCAGTATTTGTAGTTCCACCAATATCTTTGCATTTCAAGAGCCTCCTTTCTTCTTTTCATTTTCTCTATTTGTATACTGCAATTCTTGCTACTGTCGCTGAAGAAGCGACGGGTTTCCGGACTCGCCATCAGCATTTTCGTCCAGTTAGCGATATTTTTCGCCATCGATCATACACCTCGTTCATCTGACTTTCCTTCCCACTATCGTTTTTTTGTGCGATCGTAAATGCTTACTTTTTTTTATTTTACCAAGGCCATGCGTATCACACAAACTCCGAACAAAGTCAGCCAGAGACTGGAGAATTTTCCCCGAGCGGAGTAGGTTCAGCATCGGGAGAAAATTACAAGATGATGAAGAATTGCCCTAGGAGTACAGGATCCCCTCAACCAATTTTTATTCGAGAGAAATCAAACAACCCTCCGGATGATTGAGAGGGAAAATCTACCCCTCAATTGGGTCTTTTTTTCAGCCCTCTGATAGGCCATCTCCCACAATATCGGTATACCCCAGTTACACTCCGCAAAAACAAACCAGTACGACCGGACTTTCACTTCTCGATTCGGCGTCGCATATGCAACCATGCGGCATTCAGCTTCCCCATCGGTCAAGTCAACAAGGGCGATTGCGTACGAGCAGGCTGCCCCGATAACAGGTGAGATGCGGTGGCAACACTGCTGTGCCGTAATATTCGCCCTCGACTTTGATTGAAGCTTTCGTGCGTGATCTCTGAAAGCTTCAATCACCCATCTATTTTGTCGCTGTTGAACTGTTTTGATATGGAGTCGGAACCGGAAGATACGGCTCATTTGCTGACGGAGTCGGGGAGGTCATCTCTTGATACCATCAACAACCTTCCGGATGAGAGTCTGCTCGAAAACGGGAATGCGGGGAATCCAGTGTGGCCGGAAAACGGCGAGCATGAGGTGAAAAGTGTCAGCACGAAACATATGATTCTGTTGACGTGTGGTACTTTCGGGTGAGCGAAATCTATCAATCTAAGGAGACAGAGGATTTGAGTATTAATTTGTACCCCGCAGTCTCCAAAATGTGTGGTCTCTTCTTTTGGCCAATGGCACGCCATATCTATTATCCATCGGATTCTCTCGATCAACAACAGCCCTGATATGGGCCGCCGGTCCTCTGGCAGGAACCTTCATCCAACCCTTCATCGGGACAATAAGCGATCAATCCACCAGCAAATATGGAAAACGAAAACCCTTCATCATCGCCGGAATAGTCGGCGCAGTCCTCTCAATGCTTTCCATGGCAGTAATGCGAATTGCAGCCGCAAAATTTTACAACTGGATTGGAAGGGAATACATCGGGGCGCACGTTACTATCAATATGGCTCGAGGTTTCGTCATCTTCTGGGTGTGCATTCTTAACTTGAGCTTGCAGCCTATACAAGTTGGTTTGAGAGCACTGGTTATAGATGCATGCCCTAGTCATCAACAGAGCCAGGCTAGTGCTTGGCTTGGAAGATTTACGGGACTTGGGGGGATTGCCACGTATTTGCTTGATGGGTGGTTGATTGCGAGGTATCAGGATCGGAATTTCGAGATTTTGTGCCTTATTACCAGCTTTAGCCTGGTGGTTACAAATCTTCCTTGTTTAATTTTTGCGAGTGAGAGAGAGACTTCACCTCAGACAGTTCAAGTTAGACGGAGTCTGAAGCCTTCAAAGTTGCTGAGAAGGTTGCTGAGGACGACGAGACGGATGCCGAATAGTATTAGGCATATTTGTGTTGTTCAATTTGCCTCCTGGTTGGGCTGGTTTCCGTTTTTGTTCTACAACACAACGTAAGTATCTCACATCTCATGGCAAGTTATTTAAGATACCTGGGCTTTGTTCCGAGAGCCCCCTTCCTTATTACTCAAAATATTCTGGGACAATTTGAAATATTGATCGATAATGTTTTGATGAGTCAAGAATCTGGTTTCCTGGTTCTACTCGGAAAATTTCAATATGGCAATTGTACTTGAAAGAAAGTCTCTTTCTCTTACTAACAACCTACAGATACATATCAGCTCTCGACTCCCGGCACACCACCCAGACCCTCCAAAATCACCCAAACGCCAGCGGAGTCCGAGCCTACCTATTCTTCGCAATAGTAGCATTTGCTGCCTCAATCCTCCTCCCAATTCTCCCCATAACCCGAACCTCAAAACCAATATCAACGTCCCCCCACCTCCTCAAAACCCTAACATCCTACCTCTCCATCACCCTCCCAACCCTCTGGCTCCTCTCCCAAATCCTCTTCGCCCTCTGCATGTTCTCGACAAGCCTAATAACAAACACCCTAGGCGGCACATTCATGGTTTCCATTGTCGGAATTTCATGGGCTCTCACACAATGGGTTCCTATGGCTATGATGAGTGCTGAAATTGCGGCTATGAGAGAAGCAGGGGAAAGTGATGGGGAAGTGGGAGAGGATGAGACGGGGACGTTGATGAGTGTTTTTAATGTTGCGATTTCAGCGCCGCAGATTTTGGCTAGTGGGTTGTGTAGTTTGTTGTTCTGGGCGGTTAGAGGGATGGATCCGGTTGACTCTTTGGGGTGGGCGTTGAAGATGGGTGGGGGTGCTGGGGTGGTGGCGGGGATTTTGATTATTTTTGGGAGATAGATTTGAAGATTGTTTCTAGATGAGAATGAGAATGAGAAATTATTAGAAAATAAGAATTTCTTTTTGGGAGGGGCTTGAGATCGCTCCTTCCTCTTCCTCAAACTCGACTACGTGTCCTGCGGAACAAGATTTAAACCCAACCCAACCTTGGTCGGGACACAATGTTACTCCTTCCTTCTCACCTCCACAAGTTGAAACTTTGAACTGCCAGGCTTGAGAATAGATCTGATGTTTTTATACTACCGCGACCGAAATAAAATACATTATGGAAGAAATAGCAAACTGAGAGAGCAAATGGTAAGCAAGGGTTTGTGGGTTCAGTATTGTGGGAAACCTGTGGAGGTAGTTAAATGAACGCTGCCATGGACCGAGAAAAATGTCGCTGTTGCGGTGCAATTTTCGTACCAAGTCGTCCCTTCTGCCAGAAGAGAAAACATGACTCCCTGGCCTTACCCAAACCCGACCACTTGGCTCAGGACTCAATTTCGCTCCTTCCTTCTCAACAAAACTTGGAATTCCTTGAATGTGAAAGCAGAGCTTCTGTTCTTACACTAAAAGTTTCCTCCCTTGATCTCTCAGCTCGACCTCCAACTCGGGGGGAGTCGTTCTTTCCTCAATCCTCGCATCCGACCCAAGGGCATTTCTGTCTCGAGGTGGACGCCGTTCCTTTTCTGGTTTGACTCAACCATGGGGAAAACGAGGCTCTAGAGCGCTCTTTCCTCTTAACTCAATTTCGATATCGTGAAGAGGGAAGATACGACCCGGTCCACATCCGCGAGAAGTGATTATTCTACCTTGCTTTGTGAACAGGCCGTTTTCTTATCTCTCAGAGGGCTTTTGGCACAACACTTGAAATTGTCTTGAATGAGTTTCGTACAATTAAAAGTCTTCGCCAACTTCTTCTGTATTCAAGAGGCTGGTCGCACATCCATGACGACACCAAGTTTACGCTGGAGTTGCGGCTCGCAGCCTGAGATCCGATTGTCTTCCGACTACGCTTCCTTTTCTAGCAGACTGCTGTAAGATTATTTGCGATATGCAACAAAGCTAGGCAGAAGAGCATTCTAGATTTCTAGATTGTTGACTCTGCACCAGGACGCCAGCGTGGGATATGTAACAAAAGACAACTCCCCTACAAGAACCATCTAGATTCAAAATCTCGTCATCTGTTTGATTTGCGATGAGTAACAATTCTCTTCCTAGCTGAAATAGTGACAAACTTGATCCTCTCGTCTCTGGTTAGCGTTCCGTGTTATGGGATTTTCGAGTTTGAAATGCTTCTTTGCGATGTGTAACAATTCAGCTAAGGAGGGGTAACTCTGAGTCTGGCCCATCCCCTCAACCCATCTCCCCCTCCCTCACAGGCCACGAAGTATTCTGCAAAACAATCCTCCACCCGTCCGGGTCCTCAAAGGTAACCCCAACCTTTTCCCAATAAGGATTCTCACTTTCAACTCTCACTCCCCCCGCTTCTTCCAACCTCTTTACAGCTTCCTCCCAGAGCTTCCTGTCGGGTTCGTAGAACACGAGTAGATTCTCTTTGCTCGGTGCCCGCTCAACCAACACTCCATGTTGATGCGTGAATTCTAGGTGCCATTGATATTCTGAATGGCCGAGGATTATGCCATCGAAACTGGCGTGGTCTTCGAAGGAGGAGAGTTTTGTGAGGCCGAGGCCTTGGATGTAGAATTTGGAGAGGGATGAGAGATCGTTTGTTGGACGCGCGATGCGGAGGGTTGGGGGTGCCATTTTGGAGAGATGCTTTGGCTTTGAAGGATGCTGATTTTAGGAAACTATCGACATAGGTATTGAGCGTTTGGTTTGGACAGCTTCGTGCCTTCCTGAAGTCTGCCATCCAATCAAATAGATATACAGATAGCTAGATAGGTAGGTAACACAAGACAGCAAATAATGAGTACCAAACGAACTTCGTAGGGAAACTTTGAGAAGGAAGTAATTCCTTGCTTTCAACCTAGAGCGTTTTGATACAGAAACTGCACAATGTATAATTTCATAGACATTTGAAAAACGAACTTGTCAACAGCAGAAGGAAAGTTATCCAAAGCTCCGAGGCTCTTTTGGGCCTTGCACGGACCTACTTGTGGCTTATCTCAATCTCGTTATCAGGTCAACAACCTCACAAATTGTGTTTCTCCTCCTGATAGTCCTATTGCCTTCCATTGCAAAAGCATTGGCTCCTCTCACCTAGCTCTAGGATTTCCATTCGCATATTTCTGGACCGAATTTCGACACAGCTACTCCGCCCAAGCACAATCCATATCGAAATCGTAACCCCCACCAAAAGACTACCCCACCCACGCACGACATCAAAGCCGGATCTTACGGTCACAAGCACAAGCAGAACAAGGGTTCGAAAGAGAAGGCCAAACCTTGATTCCAGCTCTCTCTTCGATACTCCACATTCTGCATACCATCGCACACGGCTCTCCCGAAATCATACGTGGCCATGATGGCGGCACATCTTCGTGGGGTGGATGGGGACGGAAAGAGTTTAGGTCAGGCACTTAATGAGAATCCGAGTGGAAATACACCCGTTGCAGTTCCGGAGGAGAAGAAGGAGAAAGTTGTACTGGTTAATAGGGCTGGGGAGAGTAGGAGTCCTTATGTGAGGGCGCATTCTTCGAACCCTGTCGCATGGCAGATATGGGGGGAGGAAGCTATTAATTTGGCTAGGAAGGAGAATAAACTATTGTTTGTGAGCATTGGTTATAGTGCTTGTCATTGTAAGTTGCCGAATACTCGAGAAATATATAATACTAACAAGACATAGGGTGCCATGTAATGGAACGAGAGTCCTTCGAGAACGATGAAATCGCAGCGATCCTCAATACCGAGTTTATACCAATCAAAATCGATCGGGAAGAGCGGCCGGATATCGATCGAATTTATATGAATTTTGTACAAGCTACAACTGGGTCTGGTGGCTGGCCTTTGAATGTCTTCGTCACTCCAGATCTCGAGCCTGTTTTTGGTGGAACATATTGGCCTGGACCAACAAGCAGTACAACTTCTCATGAAGACCAGGTTGATTTTCTTGGAATTTTAAACAAGCTCTCGACGGTTTGGAAAGAACAGGAAGATCGATGTCGACAAGACTCTTCGCGGATATTACAACAACTTAAGGATTTTGCACAAGAAGGTACACTTGGAGATAGATTGGGAGAAGGTGGAGAAGCACTCGATATTGAATTGTTGGAGGAAGCGTACCGGAATTTCATTTCAACATACGACCCTAATAATGGCGGATTTGGATCAGCACCAAAGTTCCCCACCCCAGCAAAACTCTCATTCCTTCTGCGACTTGGCCAGTACCCTTCGATAGTTCTGGATGTTATTGGAGAATTGGGAGGTCAGAATGCAGAAAATATGGCAATATCGACGCTGCGGAAAATGGCAAGAGGTGGGATTCATGACCATATTGGTTATGGATTTTGCAGGTATTCAGTCACAGCAGATTGGTCTTTACCTCATTTCGAGAAGATGCTCTACGATAACGCCCAGCTACTTCACATTTACTTGGATGCCTTCTTATTATCGAGAGATCCCGAGTTACTGGGAGTTGTTTATGACATTTGCACTTATCTCACTACAACTCTAGGTCATTTTGAAGGCGGATTCTACTCAAGCGAAGATGCTGATAGTTATTATAAAAAGGGAGATTCGGAAAAACGTGAGGGTGCTTTCTACGTGTGGACCAAGCGAGAGTTTGAAAATGTCTTGGGACCTCAAGCCGAGCCTATCTTATCTTCATTTTTCAATGTTAGTGGTCACGGAAATGTTTCTGCGGAAAATGATTCTCACGATGAGTTCCTGGACCAAAATGTTCTTGCCATTGCGAATACACCGACCACACTTGCAAGCACCTATGGCATGAAAGAGACAGAAGTAGTCAAAATCATCAAGGATGGAAAAGCTGCGTTATTAGCGCATAGAGAAAAGGAGCGTGTTAGACCAGATTTAGATGACAAAATTGTTGTGAGTTGGAACGGAATTGCGATTGGTGCACTGGCTCGAACTGCAGCTGTCATCAAGGGTTTTGATCCAGAGAACTCCGAGAAATATTTGGCTTCATCACTGAAGGCCGCAACTTTCATCAAGGACAAGCTTTATGATGAACCAACAAAAACTTTATACCGAGTATGGAGGGAAGAACGCGGAGATACTGCTGGATTCGCAGACGATTATGCTTTCCTGATTGACGGTCTTATCGATTTGTATGAAGCCACCTTCAACGAAGAATGGCTTCATTGGGCCGATGATCTACAGCGTAAGTCGAGTGTCCAACTCAACTCAAATCTACTCTTTCGATAATTTTTATCCGACTAACAACACGCAGAATCCCAAATTTCCCAATTCTACGACGAATCCGGAACCGGTGCCTTCTTCTCCACCAGCTACTCAGCACCCCACGTAATCCTTCGTTTAAAAGACGGAATGGACACCAGCGAACCCTCTACGAACGGCATCTCCTCCTCAAACCTCTACCGCCTCTCCAATTTGCTAGACGATGCCTCCTACGCCAAAAAAGGCAAAGAAACGATCGCCTCTTTCGAATCAGAACTCATGCAATACCCCTGGCTCTTCGCATCTTTCATGCCTAGTCTTGTGGCTGATCATTTGGGTGTTAAGGGGGTGGTTGTGTCAGGAGATGGAATTGCAGATACGAAGATTAAGGCCTTTGAGAAGCAGCCCCGCGGTGCGCTGGGAACTTTCACCAGAGTCAATGGGCAGAATAAGTGGTTGAGGGAGAGGAATGAACTTTTGAAGAACTTTGGGTTGGATGGCAAACCACGAATTTTAATATGCGAAAACGGCACATGCAGAGAAGAGGGCTTGGTTTCTTTGCCGGATGCCGAGAAGGCAAATACTCCATCCATCGAGAAACCTAACCCTCTCTCTCGAGCAGGTTCGGATGAGAAATCGACTTCGACGGAAAACCCTGCTTCTGCTGATAAGTCTGCGCTTGCGGAGACTACCTCTTCGGCGAATGTCCCTACACCTATGGTGGCTTCAGCAACCAACGCGACACCCCCGGCAGTCCCCAAAGCGGAACCCCTCGAGTTTCAAAAGATCCCCATTGAGTCCAAGACTGTGGTCGCAGCTCCCTTAGTGGTTCAAGATCAAAATAAACCAACGAGTGAAATTACGGAAGCGAAAGAGGTCGTCATTCCACAGCCAGCGCCTGCGGCTCCTGGACAGTAGAATGTAAAGCCTTAGGTTATGGTAGCGGGCCAAGATTGGGGTCGGGAAAGTGGAAGAAAGGGGGGAATGGGAGAAAAGAGGAAATGAAATGATGATATAGGATGATATAGGCGTTGGAATTTCATACAAGGCGTAAGGAAACTGACTGGAGAGGAAGGTTTTTTGACGATTTTCATTGTACGCACTTTGTGATTTTTAGAGGCGGCTTTTGTCTTTAGAACATATGAGGTGATTGGAGGGTGGGATCATAATAATGTCCGTGGGAACGTTGAGTTGGTACTTATGGAATACCTGTGATGAAAATGACTGGAATGATGGGGTAGCCACGATCACCAAGTGACAAGTGAGCTACCAGATGACAAGTAAGCTACCATGTGACAAGTACGACGCCAAATGACAAGTAAGCTACAAGACGACGAGTAATCTACGAGTATGTGACAACTAAACCACAAGTAAGTCATGAGTAAGTCACGAGTAAGCTACGAGTAATCTGCTAGTAAACCACGAGTAGGCTAGGAGAGTCTCGGGTTACACACGCCTAGTTGTAACTTGTGAATTAGTCAATATTGCTCTAAACAGCCTTGGATAATTAAATTGAAGTTCCAGATGACATAGAGTGGTTGGTATTTATTGCTTCTAATTGTCTTGATGCTGTAGAATGTATTCAAATGTTCGAGGAAAATATCTATTTCCTGTGCGTAACGCAACGAATATTTCTTCTGTAGATATTTGTGAATTTCTACTAATTAGGAAGAAAATAAGACATGCGGATATATTTACGAATACTTCTTTTGCTATGAATAACAATGGCGCGTATAATTCTTATTGTCTGTATCACCAGGTTGTGATAATTATCGTATATCTTACGTCTGTAAAGAGGTTTTATTGATTCATTGTTGTTCTTAAAGAGGGGAAGTTGAAGCTCAAAAGCAAACATCCATAGGTGCAGAATGGTCACGTGCAGTCAGGTACATAACGCAACCAGCCCAGTCAGGGTTGTAGCAACACTTATATTCTCGGATATTTACTATTTCTATATATAAGGCGTACTAACTCCTCTTGAAATCTTATAAACAAAAATATAATACTACTTAATATAGCGGGGAAAGTTACTTGAGAGGCCTGGAAAAATAGCGGCCTAGGTGCTTTGTAGTCTATTCTTTATAAATACGAATACTCCGGATAACGAAGATCTAATTAGCTACGAATGTGAATGACGAATATAAGGTCGCTTATTCGTTTATTCATGTTATATTTAGTAACTATACGCAGAGCGGAGATTTACACTTAAGCGAGCACTGGCTCTCTTGGGTTGTGACTGAAACAACGGAAACAGCTATTTAAGCTCTAAATAACGTGCAATATTCTCTCCCAAACTATCGTCGGGTTGGAGTTAGATTTTAGGTTAGGAGGGGAGCCTCAGTAAGCGCCAACGCATAACACCAACGTGGCTTGCACAGCTCAAAAGGTCCAACTTCAGGTCCAACTCATAGCCCCAACCACCATTTATTAGAAAACTCGAGCAAAGAATCTGAAATTTCGTCAAACACGGGCAGCCAACACCTATGACCGAGGCATTGTGTGGATTCATAGATTAACCAAGCTACTAAGCCCCAGAATGTTGGAGATTCAAACACCACCACCACCTATCAAGTTTAGAAAACGATTCACTTAAGGTTTGGTTTTATGTAAAAGTATGGGTCTCATGAGAAAACGAAAAGTTGGATCGTGGCAGTGTGCGGATGGAAACCTAAGTATTTTCGTGCAAATTATTTCATATAAAAATGGGATTCTCTTCTGTAATTTCACTTACCCAGAGCCACAAAACAGACACACTATTACAATCACTTTCACTATATCTCAATCCACGCAACAAGAACTTGGCAACTGACTGCTTCGAAAAATGAAGACTTTGCGCAGTGCCATTATAATATTGCTCGCAACATCTCTTGCACAAGCCCTCCCTCAGGCTGAAACCCACCAACGAGATATTACAACAGCTTTGCCGGTTATCACATTTGCAGATTACGCGAAAGGTTCTTGGAATGACTGGGACTACATGAAGAAAGACGATTTGGAAAAGGATCTTAGGCCTAGAATTTCCACGATACCGCTTCTAGATGTACTATACTCATACAAAGCTAGTGGTAAGTACTCACATTATTGTTCTACTGCAAACTAATGCACACACAACTTAGCTGCCGACGATAACGGGAAGCCCTTTTTACAATTACCCGTACTATGGAAAGCAAAGATCCCAAAGGGCAAGAACTGCGTCTTCGGGATTGATGGTACCACCACGCCTCAGACTCTCGAAGGATCCAATGTGGAATACAACCTCACTGATCGTTTCATGTTTGGATATGTGGTCAAGGAAGTGCGATGTTATCTTCCCATTACCACGACAATCACCTATTTCCCTCAGCCTACACCCGTGGCTTGATCGAAACAGAATCCACCGATGTGCCAGTTTCAGCTCCTTTAGAGATAACCATGGTGGAGGCCGAAATTTGCAACTTCAACCCAAGCAGCGATTTTGGGGGGTTGAAGTATTGTCAAACCACCTGATGTTTGCTTTCATGAAGACTAGTTTTTAGGTTTGGGGGAGTTGGAAGAATCGTTATTTAAAGTTGGGTACACAAATGCGCGAGAAGGATAGAAGGATTCCGGGTGGTGTGGCCATTTGCTTCCTTTGGGGAATTACTGCGGAGTTGGAGAATAAAATATCCTTTTTTGTAATTTCCTTTTAATCCAAATCTGTTCAAGTTATTAACTCGTTTTTTAAAAAAATTCTAATTTTAATTTGTAAGTCCGATCCTTTGCAAGATTTCAATGACTTCAAGCCTTGCTCTGAACAAAATAATATACCGATTCTGGACTAACTGCAGATATCTAGGATTATAGTGGAAAAGAAAGTAAACATCTTATCGAGGGCTCATTTTTTGTTTTATTTATTGCTTCGTTGTAGACTCGAAGTAAATGAGTAACTAATATCAAGCATTTTTCCTCTTCCAACTTCTCCTAAAATCCTTTCCCTGATTATCTCACATCAATTACCTTAGCCATTCTAAAAGTTCTAGGATAACCCGGTTTGAAAGATATAGTTCGGGAGAAATTCAGAACCTTTCTCAAACTTGAATTATTCTAGCAGGTTACCTGGAAACAGCCCCAGACCAGACTTTCAAGATGGATATTCATTGGTAACCTATGAATAAATTAAGTGATTTTTGAGTACTATTACTTGGTTACCCAAGAACAGATTGAGTAAAACTTTAGACCTATTATCAGGTGACCCGAGACTTGCACGAGCAAAGTTTTGGGATTATCGGTAGGTAACCTACCATTAGCATAAATTGTGCTATTGGTAGGTCACCCACGAATAGCTTGGGCTATTTTCCTCAACCGTCGAATCTAAATTCCTATCAGCAAACTCTTCTTGAACATTCATAGCATGCTCTCACTTCTTCTGGGTATTTCTATTCGCTACCCGTGTCCTGACTGAAGGATTGTTCAAAGGGAAGTCACGTTTATATCACGTGTTAATGGGGCTTAATGCCAAGTCTTTATTAGGCCGACATCGACTTTGACTTAGAAATTGGACGATGACTGCTCTGTTTTCTTCCTCACAAGATTTTTGACATCGCTTTACAATGCCAGGCTAGTGGACCATTATAGTAATCCAAAGCCTTTTACAGAGCGCTATGTTGGTATAAAAAATGGCAACCAGAGGTTTCTTCCAACCACCTGCTTATTTGGGAAATGACGTCTCGTCAAGATACAGCCGGCATGGCAGAGCAGATCCCACCGGACAAGATTACAGAATCATTACAACCAGGTTGGGGCAGTTATATGTGGGTTATATGTTTCACTTTCCCGAAAGGTTGAGTAACGTTGTGCTCATTCATCACGTGGGAGGGCTGGTAAATTGAGGGGTATCTTCTACTAAACAAGCTAGGTTAGATGGCATATCCTACCTTCCTCTACTGACTAGCTGAATTGGCTTCCTCTTGGGAGTCCGTCTTTATTTCAAGATAACTGCTTTATGCTGTCAACAGACCCCCAGAGAGGTTCAAGATGGCGATGGTTTCGTTCTCAAAAGTGGTGGTGCTATTATTGACCATTGGGGTTTTCTTTACACCTAGAACGGCAGCAGAGGTACCTACTTGGTGTGGAAAGCCATATATGAGCACGTAGGCTACCAGCTCCAGACCAGCACGTTCAATGTATTTGCAATTGCAACTAAAAACCTCACAGAGATCAACCCACCGACCCTGGCGGGCAGTTTCAGTTCCCGGAAATCAAAGAAAACCCAATGCTATACGTTACTATCCAGCCCCTGTACAGTATCTTCCTCGATAGTGATAAAACTGGCTCCTTTATCTTGGATGCTGCGATATCATACACTTTCGGCGAACCCTACCTCAATTCATCTCACGACTTCATTGAAAACGATGGAACATCGTGCCCATTTAACACTCTTGAATTCGAGATTTACAACGACGAAAACAACAAGCTTCTCGTCTCAGATTCCATACCCGTGAACTCAACCAGGAAACTCTTCGAGTTCTCCCTCTCGTCCTTCGCCCCACAACTCGCTCCATATCCCATCATCCTCCAAGGCAAATCCCCAGACGGAAAACAAAAATACACCAGCAAAACGTCCATCTACGTCCTCCCCTCCCGAACTTCCGGAAGCGCCGTCAAAATTGACAACCTCCACGGCGGTCTCCAAATTCAAAATCAAGTGAACAATTATCAAGGATGGTACACCATATTCCCCAACGGCTACTATGCAGACGGTGGTCATGTAACACCTGCAGTTTTCAACCTCACGAATCTAAATGCCTATGCAGCACAAGCATTCAACACCATAAATATCGTACCTGATGGTGGATTGCCAGATCAATCTTATCCGGTGAAATCGCTTGCGAAGTATTGGGATCGTATGGACGAGTTGAATTTGTTCAATATTTATGATATGCGGTTTGCTTTTATGAATAGCACCAGAATTGAAGAGCAAGTGGCTTTGTGGAAGGATCGAAGGAGCTTGTTAATGTGGTATACTGCTGATGAACCTGATGGCGTGAGTAAAATCGTTTTCTTTTGCGCTGTGACTTTGCAAGAGGTTTGCTCATTGCTCTGCATACGATTATTTTAGTTATCATTGTCTCAGTGGCTCTCGAATAGCCAGGAGTATCAATCGAGATGACGTTGAAGAAAAAGGAACCGAGTTTCTGATCTCTTTCTCCCACTAGTTGTCCTAAGAGCTGTACCCAGAGCAATGCCTGGTATTTTTACTCTTCTTCCCTCTTCTTCCATTCTACCCTTTGCTTTCCATCTCCTACAAGTTCAAAGTCCCCCTTTGCCACCAACCCAGCACACCTCCATCCATTTCCCTAACCCCCAAAATTAAAACAGCTAACCTCAAAAACAGTGGGTATACCCCCTCAATTCCACCCTTCTCGCCTACAACCAGCTCCAATCCCTCGACCCCTACCACCCCGTTTCCCTCGTCCTAAACTGCCAAAATTACCATTACACCCCCTATTCCTCCGGAGCCCACATCATATTCGAAGACGTAAGTCTTATTCTTTACTAACCCCTTCGTCCCATCACCTCGCCCTCTAGAGACATGTTCAAAAACTCTCAAATCCTTCTCAAACAAGCAAACTAAATCCGTCCCACCACAAGGCCTATCCCGTATCCATAAACGCAACCTACTCCCTCCCCTGGTCCACTCCCTGCAACGAAACCTACGGCGACTGCGGCTGCGATAATTGCATCGGCTCTCTTACCGATGTATCTTCTCGAATCGACAACTTGCAGTTATACCAGGATAATATCGAGGGGGGAGGGAAAAAGCCGTTGTGGGCCGTCCTCCAAGCTTTTGGGAACCAAGATTATTGGTCCGGGTTCCCGAGTAGGGAGGAGGTGGGGAATATGATGATGCTATCTGTAAATCATGGTGTGAAGGGCCTGACGTATTGGATTTATCCATCCTCGGAAGAGATTAATATCTTGAGTGGAGAGATTGGGAAAGTCTTAGATTCCGAGTTCGCGAAAGAATTTGTATTTGGCACCGAGCCGATAGAAAGATTACGTATAAAAGGGGGCCAGGTAAGTCCAAAAATTTCTCAAGCATTGAGGCATCCTGGGGAGTTAGGGAGCAGAGAATAGCGGGTAGACAACTGATGCTGATATTTTGGTTAGGTCGATGCCAGTGCTTGGATAAATGAAGACAAGATACTTATCGGTGTCGCGAATGGACGTGCCAGCACCGGACGAGTCGAAATATCCATGCCGGAGGGTGTGGAAATTGAGAGTGTGAAAGAGGTCCTGTATGGAGATGCGAGTTGGATTGTTGAGGGTGGGAAGCTTGTTAAAGACAGCTTGGTTGGTTTGGAGGTGGGTCTTTTGGTCTTGAACATTGCTTAAATTCGAAGATCTTGAGGATATTGAGGTGCAAGTCAAGCCATAATCACTCCCTGGATTGAAGACGGAATGGGATATTCAAGTGCTCAATCACTTGACTAGTCTAGTCCTCTTCTTGTCAAGACTGAATTGGCTTGCATCATCACTATACTCCAGATCGCAATTGGCACTTTAATTTGCTTTGAAGAATTGGCACAGCATATCACGAAATCACTTTTTATACAGAGCACGAGAATCTTCAAAGACCCTGGGTTTTATATCATCAGTGCAATTCATTCAATATCATCATTCGTCAATCATGACCTATGTCCATGTCCATCAATCATAAAGCCATCTGGAAACCGAGCCCTTCCCTTTTTATCGGCACTGCCTTGTCATCAGTAGTGTACCCCCTACTCCACTTAAAGTAAAGCATCAAATATCAAGGAAAGACAAAAGAAAGAAAAATGAATCTCTGTATCGTCCCCATCTGGTCATCCTCCATCCCATTACAGAAAGCTAGTGCAAAAGCAAGTGTCATCATAAAGTGTTTCCTTATCCCAACACCAGACATATGAAAAATCCGCAGAATCGCGTATTGTGATGAAAACCAGATTGATTGTATTGTATTTCGCCGGGCAATGAAAACCAGATTCGACCCTCAGGACAAACCGCAGAATCGCATTCGTAATGAAAACCAGATTGGCAGACTGTAACCTCGATGGGCAGATATATTGGTGCCGGTGTATGAAGAGAAAAAGACAGCGATTCGTCAAAACAAAAAGCGTATGCTCATTCCCTCTATTTCAAACCTATCAGCAGATGCGCTAACGATCTCAAGGAGTTAAACTTACAATCATTGCGCCACTTAAGAAGATGGCAAGCGAACCGCGTACCAGCTTCCATCCTGAGAATACCAGCGGCACTCTCCGATATCACCACTGTCGATAGTGAAACGGTTGCGTTGAGTCCAGCTATCGTCTAACTCACGAACCCAGTAGAAGCGAGCTGGGTTATCATCAGCAGGCTTCATTTCTTGCTTCTCGTTTATGCCGGAGGCCTCAGCGAAGTTGAGTTGTTGACCAAGGATCTCGGCGCCGGTATGACCATAGTGAGGGTTTTGGTTGAGGTATTGGCTGTAGGTGCCTTGGAAGTGTTGAGCTGGTTGGTAGACAGCGGCGGGGGGTTGGACGAAGGTGGATGGACCGGCAGCGCCGTAGACCATAGGTTGTTGCTGGAAAAAGAGATGTTAGTGAATTGCTCTCTTGAAAGTATGGCAATGCTTCGGTGAAGAAAAAGCTACTAGGCTTGAAAAAAAGATGGAACTTGCAGGCTTGAAAGCTTGAGCGTCAGGGTTGAAGAGGTGAGAAGACGCTGGGTAGTAGGGTTGAGGGTCAGGCACCATGGGGATATTGGAAGATGCTGGTGGAGCTGGTTGAACGGCTGCTACCACTGGCATTGCAGCTGCTGCGATGGAAGTTACAACAGGAGCGACGACGGGTACTGGTGTAGCTTCAGGATGCTTGCCGCAAGGGAAGTAAGCAATCCCACCGACGACGATGGCTCCATCAGCTCGAGGAATGTAGGTGTGCGTAATCGGACCCGAGGTAGTGTTGCGAACTTGAGGTTGGAAGTATTGCGCCATTGCGAAGAAGTGATGTTGAAGGTGAAGGAGAATTGAAAATGTGGCAGGGGTTGGTACAAGACAGCAGATTCAGTTTGGGAGAGGTGGTGGTCGATGGGGTGTAGATAATTGAAAAGAGGAGAAAAATTCAGAAGTGGAGAAGAATCTTTTTTTCGCTGCAGGCACTACCGTGGAGTCATAAGAAGTGAATTGGTGGTCGCTCTTGCCCTCCAAATTGGAATGGTCGTTCGGCTTAGAAGAGACAAGAGCAAGTGACCGACCTCACCCTTAAAATCTTGAAGATAAAGGTGATCTGAGATCAATTGGGAAGGAGCGTTGGAGTGTAAAAGCAAACACAATTGAAAGGACAAAAGAAATTGTGAATACTCACATTGATATATTGCATTGGGACTCCAGTGACGTTGACATAGGTTCTAGAGGTTGGATCATAGCAAACGACGCCCTGCGCCTTGTTCTTATCTTTCTTCTTCTTCTTCTTGTCTTTTGGTTCGTCCTCCAGATAGACGTCAGAATAAGTCACACAAGGGAAACACATCTTTGCTAATGGGAGGGTGACTTTGGAGTAAGCGTGCGAGATCTTCAAAGAAGAGTTGCTGAGGCTGCTGGTGAGATTTGCGACAGTGGTTGCGGATGCGTTTTGGACAGTTGAAGTAGCGTTGGTGGAGGCGGCCGAAACGTTGTTTGAGTCGCTCTTAACAGCGTTGGAAACGCTGGCTGAGATGGTGTTGAGGGCGCTAGAAACGCTTGTAGTAACGTTGATGACGGCGCAGGAAAGAGAAGAGGAAAGGGAGGTTGCGAAAGTTGTGAGAGGGTTAGGAGGAGCAGGTTTGGGGTGAAGTGCCGCTTGCTTCTTCTGGAAAGCCTCGTAATAGTATTCCCATTCGTAGGAAATGGGGTCCTTCTCAATAGGGCCAACGGGGATGATTGGTCGTTCAAAAGACATGGTGGTGAAGTGAATCGATTTAGGGATACAATTGGTTCAGATCGGACTAGGATGTGATTGGGGATGTTTGAAGATCGGATGGAAGGTGGAAAGAAGAGTTGAGGTTGAAAATGGAAGGGAGGATGGAAGATTAAGGTAGGAGAAAAGTTGAAGGTCAAAAAATTTGTTGAGGGGAAGGAAGGGAAGAAAGAAGGGGAGGGAGCTAGTGAGTTGTGGTGCGGGAAGATTAGCCGACTTTTCAGGAGGGGTCTTTCATTGGACAGTCTCAGATTCGGTAAAGGTGAAGACTTCTCACCTTTAAGTTCCAGGGCTTCCTCCCAGTCTTTCAGTGGTGGGGGTCCAACTTCATTAATAAGGTGGTGGTTGAGTTCCCTGGCAGCTTGTTTGTTTTAATATTTTCTATGAAGTGAGAACTACTACAACCACGAATTGAAAGCCTCTTTAGACATTGAATCTAGGTACACAGAGAGATTCAAGATCAAACTAACAGTTTTCTTGTTCAAAGGTTGCTTAAATTTGCTAGAACTCTTCAAAAGTTGAGATTGAGCTTCAGAAAGTCCGACTCACCTTTTGAAGCACGGCACAGATCGGCCTTTCCCAGCCTCACCAATCTTCCAGAATCAGCCGATATTATGACGTGTTCAAAGAAAAAGAATGGAAAGTGATCATTTTCTAGTATCTACAACACTGAGCATAAGCAAGCTTCACAGATATCTGTCATATTAAAAGTAGCAGAAAATACTTCAGGTTTGTATCTGCCTACCCTGCTCTCGTTGTTCCACTTTTTAAAAACACTTCAAGTAAGTTACCACGATAGTCAGCAAACAACTTTCATTGTCTCAGGAAGTAAGAATAAGAAGTGCCAAGGGGCTTTGCCGCCACTTTTATTGTCTAAAGCAAGCTACAATACAAACTTTGCAGATATCTGTCCACCATGCTGCGAATTATAAGGAAGCTAATAACTCCATTCACGACCAAAGACAATATAAAAAACAGCAACTTTTATTTTTTGAGGGAGTGCACTACCTATAGAAGACCCGTAGCATCTATCCAGGCAAGCAATTAATCCCTTTGAAATATCCTGCAGCTACGATACCCTCAGATCAATGCAAATTCCCAGCCAAGTACCATCAACCAACCCCCATCAAAGTCCATGCGCAGTCCTTTCATACTCATCAAGGAATTTCAAAGGGTCCGTAGGATGCTTTTCATAATACTCCTCCATGTAAGCAGACCACGATTGACCAGGGTTGATATCATGCCCTTTTGGGATATTACGAAACTGTTCGCACCACTCCACATCTTCTTTCTCGTCGATTTCCTTTCTCTTTTGAGCGTTGAGGTATTCTTGATAATCCAAAGACTTCAAAATATTAGCTGGGGCTCAAAAAGGATGTGTTTCAAGGTGGGATGTGGGGAACTTACGTGCATGATGAACAATACATATGTGTTCTCCGGGTCTTCATCAATCGGGTGTTGAGAATATCCGTTGGTTTGAGCTCCCAACTTAGCTTTTGCTGCTTGTATATTTGATTTGTTTGCCTCGTAGAGATCGTGAACCATTGACTTGTAATCATCTTCATTCTCAATCTTCAACCATTGGTTATCCTGTTTTGGGACGTGTTCATCGCACTTGGAAAGTAAGCCTCGCCAATATACCCAGGGCCCATGCTTCAAAGTATAACCTCGAGCTGCTGCTGGTTTGAATTTTTCTACCAGTCCACCGGGGTTTGGCGTCAGGCCATTGTATGTTGTGGTCAAAGGATCCGGAATCTGCTTGTCGCTCAGCTCGTTAGGATCATAACCCTGCATCACTGAACCCTCAGTATCTCGGATTGCCTTCGCCTCCTTCTTTGGTGGTATTGAGTGGACGATGATTTGTGGATTCAAAGAATCTCTTGGTGGTATCGTACAGCCCGTAGTTTGGTCTTGAAGATCTTTTAGAAACACGTAGAATGGTGTAACGTAGTCAAAGTAAATAGTGTCAACTCGAGAGATATTGCCGTAGCCTCCAATGAGATACCGAAGATGGACTTGAAAGTCGCAATTCTTCTTTTTGTTATCCATGGGATTGAAGATGTCGAAGTGTTGAAGGGGCATCCCATCTAACCCCCAAGTGTTTTCAAAAAGGCGTTTTCTATTTTGGCGTCCAGCTAGATAGCCGACCTGTAGTAAGACTCGTCAGTTAAAGTACAAACTAGACCAGAGGGTATTTGATTTCGTATTGTACAAACAATCTAGAAGAATGACAAAGTCTAAATGTCAATTATTCTAGTCCAATTCACATAATATCTCATGTTGTGCGAAGTGATCTAGAATAATCCTCAATTCCCCGAGATAATCCAGTACAATTCTCCGCTGACTGCCAAGACTGGCTATACCCACTGGAGGTAGACCTTGAGCAGACTTACCTTTTGGTCAAAGTCCCAACCCATATTTATCTCCTCCTCGTGAGTGGTAATCTCCTTCAACTTCTCATCAACAAGCTTCTCCGTCTCAGCCTTTCTTGCTTCTTGCTCAGGTTCCTCAATCCACTTTCTAACAGCTCTCGAGTATATTCTTCTACTCCCTCTAGTAACCATCCCCGTAAAAGAAGACTTCAGATCATAACCAACATTTGCCGGGGTATGGAGCTCTTTTTCTTCGATACCATCAGGATAAAAGCTGGCGAAATGTGAAGCAAACTCGGGTCCAATATCCGTACTCAAAGTACCTTCCATACCATGTTCATCCGCCCACTCCGTCAACCATCGAACGCATTCCTCTATGTCTTTTGGTAACTTGTCATCTAGCAAGCTCGGCGGCGAACCAAAGCTCTCTTGCGACGAACAAGAAGCTCTTCTTCTCTCGAATGCCCATATTTGTGGTTTGAGAATGGAAAATGGCGACACGGAACGTGAAGGAATTGGAATTGGTGGAATTGTCTTTGGAGAGACAACTTCATTGTTGGACACGTGAGAAGTCTTTTGAGGGAGAGACGAGGGAGCGACAACGGATGACGCTCGAATGGGGATCTTCATTTGGCCTTGAAGTGGATCGTCGTATGTACTTCGTGCCTGCGATACCTTCCCTCCTCTTACTGTCTCGATCATCATACCTCTTAACGAAAACTCGTGCCCATTTGATTCCGGATTGCTCGCCTCTTCTTGATTAGGTTTAGAAGAATCTAAAATGGGGCCTGAGCGCTGCGGTTGACTTGGAATGGTAAGCCAATCGACTTTGGCGTTAGACTTTCGAGGAGTCTTTCGGCGCTTGGCTGCAGGCGAAGAAACTGCATTTTGAGTGGGGTTTGTATCAGAGTTCTCGTTGGCGATAGTATGTCTGGTTCTACGCGTGGAAGGTGCCATGTTGAGTGTTGTGTGTTGTGGGGAAGGAGCGACTTGACAAGCCAGCTGCTGGTGGTGTTTTGGGAGCCTGGGGAGAATGATGTAAGAGGCCTTGCGTGAGTACTATTAAACCACCCCCTGTAATCGGCCTACTACTTCTAACTTACATTCACTCCAGAACATACAAGACAAGTCCTGACTGGGATTGGAAGCATTTTCAACAGCTTCTACTTGGTTCTCCACACATTGAAGGTGCCTAGCGGGTAAGTGACACTTACTAAATGCACATTTCACACAAAGGGGGTATTCTTATCGTACTGCATTACATCTCTACTAACTGACTCCAGTTATGCCTTTCGTACACACGCCCATGTCCTTCTATATGTACACAGATATGCCCGTAGGCAGAGGAGAGATCATCCGTCGCTTATGCATCCCCTTCCCATTAAAATGGAATTAATAACACCAACGCAAAGTAAAGGTCTAATACAAGAGTGAGCTTAAGAGGCTCGAAGGTCTAGGAGGTTTGTGGAAGGGCCGCGGAAAAAAGGAAAGCGGTTGCTTTTTTTGGTATGGGGAAGCGTCAAGTCGTAAGTTTTCAGAAGATTGCCTTTCTCGTTACCTGCATTATTGATGTTAGTTTGAGTACTCCCGATAACTGTGGGGATTACTTACAGCCCACGCGCCAGCAACTGATGCCACAATTCCTCCAGAAATCATCATAGGTCGAACACCCCTGGTACTCTTGAAGAGCATCCCACTCAACGCACCCGCTACAATACTGTTCGCCGAATCATGCTTCCCCCGCATATGTCCAATGAAGGAGTTGAAACCGTTGTACACCATTGCGATAACACCTGCCGAGTTTCCCAAGAATGGTCCTCGTCTCGTAACCGCGTTGAGTACCGAGTTCAGGCGCAATTTCGGTGGTTGTGTAGTCGACCTTCTCAAACCCTCCTGCAATCCCCAGGCACCTCCCAATCCCAACGCAGTCACATATGTTACTCCAGTACCATAACACAGATCGTCTGACCAGCCTCGCGATGGCAATGCTGATTGCGAGCCTGGAAGATCCGAAAGCGCCGAGTCCTCGAGAGACAGATAATCTAAGGTTTGTTGATTTAGGCCAGCCAGGGGATGTAGCTGAGATGGGTCGGCAAAGGCAGGGCCAGTCAGAAAGGAAGAAACATCTTGGGCCTCTTGCGGATCAAAAGGAGAAGCGGGTTGGAAGGAGTCTGGTGTGGAATTTGAGGTTGGAGAGGAGGTGGAAGATGTTGTGCTGGAGGATGACTTGCGCCCGGTGAGTTTATCCCAGATTGACATGATGAAAGAGTGTGCGATGGATCGGGTGTTGTGTTGGGAGGGAGTTGAAGATTGAAGTCGCTGGCTGCCGTCAGTGATGATGCGAAATCTAAAATCTTTCCAGGAGCCTCTTTGGCAGGTGCAGGGTTCGGAATCGGAAGTTGAGATATTCCGGGTTTAGCGTCTTGGTTGCGCTCCGAAGATAGTCCGACTGACCCCTGCCACAACTAGTTTTTAAACCAACCGACCTTTCCTTTCACAACAAGAACACAACCCAAGACAACAACTTTTTTCCCCGCCAACAGGCGACCCACCGCGTTTCCTTTATGTTCAGATTTGATGGCCTCATATCTGACATTTAGGACACCCTGTTTGCTCACTTGTATTCACGATGAACAACAACGCGCACACTGATGACAAGGAGACCACCCAAGTCAAATCTCAGGCGCCATCTGACCAACGCCTCCTTGTGAGATGGCTTGAGCAAGAGCCTGTTCCAGATCAGATAATGTAAGTCATTATGTCTGCCAAAATCATGTGACTCGACTCGACTAATATATATGAACAGCCTAGCAGAGAAGAAATTCCAGGAGCTACTTCGGCAAGCTTCTCAGCCTCGGCATGCTTCAGGGAAGGCATGTCTTCAACTCTGCCATTTTCTTGAACAGTGCAAAAAGTCTCAATCTCAGAGTATTCGAGATGTTGCTTTCTCGGAAAATACCTCGCTTGGACTTTTCAACTTTTATGTCGAATGGAATGAGAAGAACCAGAACCGCTCCATGAGACAAGTTTTGGAACTTTTGTCCTCGCTAATTGCTCAAAATTCAGATAGGGGGGTATCATCATGTGTCAAAGCTGTCATTTTCCAACAAAGTCTACCTCTCATCACTCATGAGGCTTCCCAGCCATTAGTCAAGCCTTCCTTCAAGTCGTTGGAATGCTTACTAGGAAAGGGCACAATCTCGC
Organism: Hymenoscyphus fructigenus; assembly: GCA_001414455.1. NCBI lineage: Eukaryota > Fungi > Ascomycota > Leotiomycetes > Helotiales > Helotiaceae > Hymenoscyphus > Hymenoscyphus fructigenus. Next base: position 61,528 of record LKUV01000150.1, read on the forward strand.
CTGGAGAGTTGCTTAGTGCATATGAACTCAACAGGTCGCAGAATGTTGCACAGCATCCCCATGAACAGACCTCGGAGACTGATCAGTCTTGGGATCCTTTTGTTTCGGCTGTGTTCTATTGGCTAGGACCAGCAGATGTTTCTGCAGCCGCAGGGAAATTCCTCGTCACACTCTTCAAGACGTTGAGATCTAAGCCTGGAGTTGAATCGGACCCTTCATCGAATTACAGTTCTTTGTGGCAACGTTGGATACGAACGGGTCTCTCAAAGAATCCTCTGGCACTGGAAAATGTTAAGAACTATCTCTTTTCCCCGCTATTCAAGCTGGACAGACCCGGTTCGCTAGAGTTCCTCCAGGGTCTCAACAAACAGGGGTCAATTTCAAATATACATAGTCGGGAAGTCGATGCTCATGCTCTGGTGCAATTGGCTGCTATAGACGCTGGAAAGAAAGCTGGGCTGGTGGAAGAACCAGGTAGAAAATATAACCCCCGTGAATAACCTATTTACTGACACGACCTTAGATATCCTCCGCCCCAAAGAAACACATAAGAAATCGAATGGCTCCATTGTACTCGATGAGGAAGCAATAGGTTCTCTTTTGACCAACTCCTCGGATACAATTCGTTCTCTTGCCTTTTCTGTTATCACTTCATCGTTTTCTTCAACGCGCCCCTTCAGTCCTGCTGTTCTTGATATATTGAAACCCAACATGAGATTGCTTTATTCCGACACAGACGCCAAATTTCGCAATGAGGTTTTAAGCAGCACCAAACACTTGATTGAAAGGTTGAGAGGAGCAACGGCTCTCCTTGCCAGGGAACTTGAGCAGTCTTCCTTCAAACTCAGTCATGGGGATCCACTAAGTTCGGTTCCCCTGACAGATTTGAGAATGATTCATGATGCAACTGAAGATCTTCTATCAAAGCACCAGAAGTTTCTTGAGTGGTATGTGGATTTCCTACTAGGGGAGTTGAGCCCAACTTCATCCTACCAGCGGCACATCATGGCTTTGAGAGCCATCAATCTCCTTCTCCACTCCCACCTTCGGGGACCAGGCTCAGCACTTTCTTCTATTCCAATTCCTGCAAATGCCACAATTTGGCCGTTCACCTTGCAATTCTTCGATGCTCGTTCAATGAGACTGTTGTTGGACCTCCTGTTGGATCCATTCGAGGATGTTCGAAGTAGTGCGGCGGATGTCTTGAAACTTTCCGACCCTGCGAACTTCACAAAAGCCCTATCCCCAAACCAGAAAAATGCCTCCAAGGGAGGAAGTTCCCCTTCCCCAGAAACGGCGCAAGATATTAAGGTGGCTAAGCCAGTGTTTGATCGGTCACCGACTCTTCTCATCGAATTTATCTCGAGGGCGGAGGAAGCGTCGAAAAGAACTGGTCGCGCTGACTATGCAGATGGGGTTGCTCGGTCTTATAAGATATTGTATGGCCTGCAAGCCTCTCTGGGTGCGCGATTGCAGTTGATCGATGGATTGGTCAAACGACTCGAGGAGAAGGTAGTGATGGCAGAAAGAGATCTCGCGCTTGCGGTATCTGAAGCTCCTGTGCATGGGGATTTTGCTGCGCTGAGGTCGGTTTGAATGTCCCCTTTCCTGATGGGGTTTGGCTGATTGAGCAATAGCCTCGTTTCCGATATTGTCGACCTGTCACTAGATTCAAACATGTCAGCAACAGGTCAATTGGATGAGTGGGAGAAATGGGCCAGCCTTCAATTCCAAATGGTGTCTTTGGCTTCTCGTATTTGGAACGCCGTAAAAGAGGTATTGTGCAACGACTCCCCAGAAGGCAACCTTCCGAATGGCATTGATGAGGTAGACACGATTGATACAAAAGATGTCTTGAGCTACAGCTTTCGTGCTGTTCATGAGTCCAGGTAAGTCGGGTTCATTATGTTGTAGCAATTTGTTTTGAGGAAAGTTTCAGCGACCTGATTCAAGTCACATGAACACAATCCAGGCCGAATCTTATCCACATTTGCGGCCACACCATCTAATTCCTGGATAGCAACCTGACACGAATTCTTTCGGTGAATCTTAAAGAATCTTGGCCAACGCAATTTGCACCAACCACTGTCGAAACCTTTACTTTGATCGGAAATTTAGCTTTCCAACAGCTTTCTACCCTGCGCCACCGCGGCGCTTTCTCAACTGTATCTTTGACCTTTTCGAACTGCTGCAACCTCGTTCAACATAAGGCTTTGCGGAAGTACTTTCTTACCGTGCCTGATTCAACGCCCGAAGAACTATCCTCGCAACCTGAACTATCGCCTATTGATATTCTTCTCGGCAGCTGGTGGACGGTACGATCCCTTGAACTTCAATATCTGACCGTTTCTCACAGTATCAGGAATCTCTAATCGCAATCGAAACCCAACCCGCGACTACGAGGAGATCCGCAGGGATTCCATCCTTAATAACTGCAATCATGGCGTCGAGCACAGCCATTGACTTTGACGAACGTATCAACATTCTGGTTAGCATGGCACGGAAGGAGATTGCAGACGGGGAGTCGGCGTCCCAAGTTCACGCGCTTAACAGTTTGCGTGTACTATTTAGGGACCCTACTACACGTTCCAAGCTTTTGGCCCATGTCGTTGCAATGCTATCTTTAGCGGAGCAATGTTTTATCTCTCCAATGTAAGCAGAGATTCTAAGATGCTTTGTCAAGTACTAGCGCTAACGGGTTTCATTTTCAGCTGGGAAATTCGCAACTGCGGTTTATTACTCTTTCAAACTTTGATAGATGTTCTATTGGGCGCGGAGACGAAAGAACAGATGGAGGCTGGTTGGACTGGCGAGGGGAGTAAGATTGCCTACACCAAATTCCCTGGTCTGGTTGATTTGCTGCTGAGCATGCTCGAGCAAAGCTGCAATCAGAATGCTGGTGACCCAGAGGGGACCATGAAGACTGTCGAGAAACTGTTTCCTGCTCTTGACATTATTCGCAGGGCAGGCGCCCCAGCAGAAAGCCGAGACATGATATTTAAGCATGTATCTACCCATTTGGGTAGCAAGGTATGGCAAGTGAGGGACCTGGCAGCCCGGGCAGTTTGTGCCCTGATGCCCAACGCTAATTGGCAGCTCGCGGCTGAACAATTGTTGCGTATCCGAGATGGAACAACAAACTTGGAGCATGGTGTTCTGTTAGCCGTAAAGTACCTGCTAGAGAGAGAAAAGGAAATTATAATTCCCGCTGAGAATCTTGACGGTAAGCCATTGGTCCATTTAGGCTCTCCCTCCGTTGAACTAAAACAATGCAGCATACGTTCGACGACTCAACACCTTTTTCCATTCAAACTTTGGAGAAAGAAAAATAGCATCTAAATCACCTGATGTACTCGCTGCTAACCTGGAAATTGGAAATATGATTCTCGGTACTTTGTTAGAGCACCACACGACAAAGGGGTCATCCCTTCACAACTCCGCCACGGCTGGGTTTAACTTTGATCCGTATCTCGAGATGCGCAATCTATGCCAGCTTAATTGGGACCCTGTCCGTGCAGACTTCCATGCCGCTCTGGATCGTGCATTTTGTATTTCGGCGCTCAACGGTGATAGTCTGGCTACACAGGAAATTATCTGGTTTGCCTGGAAGTTTAGTCAAAGTGGCTCACTGTTTTTACTCAATAAAGCAGACCAGTATGAAATATGCGGAGGATCTCAAGAAATCCGCATTAGGAAATTCCGTTCCTATGCACTTCTATTCAAATATGACAAGGAATGGATTTACCCTGCTGCAAAATCACCAGCAGTCCGGGCTGCTGCGTTGCGGAATATAGTGGATATTCTTGACGGCATAGATGATATCACCTGCATATACGAAGAGATTCACGAAATTAACATGGTTGTCGCTGGGGACGTACAAACCCCCGACCTTGCACACCAGATTTGCAGGTTCGCTGGTCTTGCGGCTCATGTTTCGATGTTGGAGTCACCACTGCGTGCGGAGAAGGAAGTGCCAGGTTATGGAATTTACTTTTTGCAATGCACCAACGAGGATGCTGTAAGTGATTATTCTGACATGGAGTGTACAAATCGCTAATCAAAGACAGGCACTGGATTTGCGGCTTGCCGCCGCTTCTGCCCTTTGCTCTTTCTTCAAGCGTCAAGGGTACGAGGGTTTCGTCGGGAACCCATGTCTCCTCCCAATCCTCATCGCATTATACGACACCTTGAATGACGATGATGATGATGTCCGGGTTCTGGGCGCATCAGCCGTCGCATTCTTGACTAAGAAATCATTAACTCCGCCAGCTGCAGCTGAAGAGCTCCTCGATTGGATGACTGGCAAGTATAAGAATTCGGTGGGCTTCGCACACAATATCGTCGAAGGGATTACTAGCCGCAACCTGTTGATTAATCCTAAGCAGCCCATTCCAAAATTTGACCTTGAGGGGGCATTCGCTGAAATTATGTTACCTGACGAATCGCTTTTCGCGGAGGAAGCTCAAAACCTGTGGCTCGATAAGCATAGAGAATGTGCTCGTTGGGCCAAAACCCTTCGCACACTCTACAGAGGATCTGACTGTATTAACAGCAAGGATGATGAAGTCCCAAATCGAAGCCCCTTAGATCGACTGGAAGGCTATGCAACCAAAGGCTTTGAGGTTCTTACAAATCTGCTTTCGTCTCAAAAGGGGGACGCTCAAAACTGGGATTCAAAACCTGAAGTTTACTCACTTTGCGCAGGAATTGTCGTTTGTGCACACGAAGTTTTGGTTCATCTGGCATACAAATCTGCAAAGGATGAGAACTGGGGGATTCCAGATGGGACAGCGAAATTGCTTGTTCAGCTAGGTCGATTTCTGGAGGCAGCCGATGCTGAATTTTTCCATCCTCAACTACTTTATCAGCTCCTAGGAAGGGAAGTACTCGAGGAAAATCAATTGGGTTTCTTACTGCCGCAGCAAATTCAGTCGATGACTACCAAGTACCCTTATCTTAAAGGCCCGCAGGCACGTTTTTGTCATTCACTCTCTTTCGACGACCAAGCGACGCAACCCGCCACAAAATAAACATTGGCACGCGCTTAGTTCTGAAAATTTGTTGCATCCAGATATCAACCCCACAATTTCAAATCGATCTTATCCGACGCGTCGATAGAGATACATTGTACCTGAAAGACTCAACGCGCTCGCTCTTCGACCCACCTCTACGCATTTCAAGATGGCCCTATCTCAGACGTCTGTCATTGCGATCATATTCATCGTCGCCTTTTTCGGAACGATTGGTCTCTTGTTCGGCGGCTTGAAGGCTGTTGGCTACGTTGTGCGTCTATTCTTCCATCTCCAATCCCTCCCTTCCAGTCGAACAACTGCTGACTTTCAACTTTTATACAGGCAACTAAGATGTACGAGTCCTTTTTCCTCCTTCAATTCATTATTTCTGACAATTTTAAGGCGCGATTCCAAAGCCGCGGCAGACGCCGAGTCCTCTCCTGCTAGCACTGCAGGAGCGGTCACTACAACAGTTGTCTAATACCCAAGAATTTCCCTTTCAGCTTTTCGACTCGTCTTTTCTTCCACGGCAGACGCGACCTAATTTCGACAACACGACGACGCGCTCCTCATCCCTTTTCTTCTTTCGAGTAACGATTCTTTCTTTCCACACGCAGATTACGAGTCACGAGCATAGATGGTAATGATCGATAATGGATTCTTGTAGATACGTCATAGGAGGATATCAGATCGAGCTCGGCATGGATATAAGAATTTGGATGCATCAAGGAAGCGGGTATCATATAAGTAGTGGAGAACCAGACATGATCATTTTGTACTCGCGAAGGAAAGATATACCGAATTGAAGTCTCGTTTCTGCCCGTCATTCTGTTTGGATGGAAGTGCCAATGATAATTTGACCCAATCCATGCCAAGGATGTTTAATTGTTGTGTTTGACTTGAGTCGCGCAATGGACCCTTTCTTCGAAAGCCTTGACATTTGTTGATTGTAGATTCCTCGAAAGCTTGAAATATAACAGTAGCAGAAATTTTGAATGGTATTTCGTATCTAACACGAACGCGCGAACTCCTGCCTGCCAAAGGTGAATCCCGCAAGGCTCCATTTAGATAAATAATAACAGCCTCATCTCGTCTCGCTTCCCACAAAAACACCGTTTCATCAACCGCATCGTCCCTCCCTGCACAACCTCACCACCTACCAGGAAATCGACAACCCGCATAACCCGAATTCCTAGAATCCCATCCTCGCAAACCCACGTTTCGATAGATCCCCGCCACGTATCCATCGCGATCCACCATCCCGCCATCCCCCCGAAATAGAAAATAGGGGAGATGGCTCTCCAACCTCCATCTCCAACGACACCTCTTTCTGGAGGAACGACAATCACTACTTTTTCGACGACTTTGAGTGCGAATGGACCTGGGGGAACCACTCTATATTATCCTTGGCCTGCTGTTACTGAGGCGCCGATATTTACTACTGTTACGGGTTTAGAGGGAATCAGGACGGAGAGTGTGCTGGTGGTTACGGATGTTGTGGGAGTTATTTTGGGAGTTGATGGAGTAGTTTTAAGGACTGCTACTTTGAAGCATAAGAACCCCCAAAGTACGGGAAGTACAGCAGCTACCGATACGAGGTGTGTGGAGTTCAAGTGCTGGTCGAGTGCGGCGCAGGGTGGAACGATTTTTGCGGCTGTTCTGGTTGGACTGCTTGTGCTGGGGGTTATTATTTGGTGTCTTAAGAAGGAGAAGTCGAGAAGGGAGGGACGTCGAGAAGTTATTATGCCAGCCAAGCGGGGAGTATTGGCGACGCTTCTGGATGGAGGGAATCGAGAGAAAGTAGTTGTGGAGGATGTGGAGAGAGGGGAGAGACATAGGAGAAGAAGGAAGTCGAGGGCCAGAACGAGAGAGACTTCGCCTTCTCCCATTAAGTCCACGGGCTCCAGTTCAATTGTTGAAGAGCGGCGGAAGTCAAAACATAGATCTTCGAGAAACCACCATGTTAGACACTCGAGAGATGACCGCGTTAGGGAAGTGGACGATCGCCACCAGTCTGGGAGTTATGCGGCGCCGGCCAGAATGCCTTCTCCACCACCAAGACGATCTCATACTTCGTCTATGAGAAGTCCTCAAAACACTCAACCAGAGCCAAATCAACCAACTGCCTTTATGCCACCGGACCCAACACATGTTATGCCTTCCCGAGACCCTTTTTACTCCCCTAGAGTACGAGACTTTGCAGCACCAGGAGCACGAGGAGAAGTTACAAGATCACGAGAAAGATCACCTATTCGAGAAAGAGAATCCCGGAGACAGCGTCGTGGCAGTCCACATGACGATATAATAACAGTCGAAGTAGAAGAAGACTACCCTCCACCAAGGGAAAGAAGACGGAGACGTCGAAGAAGCATGGGTGAAGAACGGATTGAGCGTGAGAGCAGTGGCAGAAGAAGACGAGAACGAAGCACTGATTCTTATGAGAAGCGCCAGTCTTTGAGGTAATTAGGGGTGCTCGGGCTTTACGTTCCTTTTCTTTTGTTTATATATACCTTTGTACTAATACTTATCCTCAGCCAACCAGCGTCGAGGAAGCAGCCTGCGAAGCAGAAGAACAGCACATTACTGGAGAATGCGAAGTGGCTTGCCTTGCTACCACTTGCACTTAGAGCTATTCATATAGTAGCAGAACCGAATGGTGGATGGGAACAATATTTCTGCAGCGAGGATCCTAAGGACAAGAAAAAGAAGCGAGCCAGGAGGTATGGTTTCCCATCCTTTCTCAAATTCTTGTATTAATCATTCCCAGCTCCGGACCGGAACCCCAACGCCAAAGATTTGTCCAACAAGACCGCGACCGCCACCAAGAAAGATGGAGCGTGCGAAGTGGTGGTCCGTATCTCGAAGACCACCCTCTCAGATCCTTATCCGCTGATTCCGAACCAAGGTCACATGCCTCTCCGCCATTAAGACCTCGCAGACAAAACCCTCCACCCGTTGAAGAACAATTCCAACGCCGAAGACCAAGACGTCAACACGATAGGAAACGACAAGAAAGGAGTCCTGATATTAATGAAGCAGCTTCGGAGAATGGAAGTGTTCATCAAAGACGAAAAACGGAACAACAATTGAGCGTTTGGGAACCAATCAAAGTATGCCCGAAGAAAATACGGCATTCGAGGAGATCCGAACCAGTTGTCCGGTCGAATGCTTTGGAGAGCGAGGAACCACATGGACTGGACAATGGGAAGAAGACGGGAAGGATACCGCTTGAGCATGTTATTTCGAAATCAAGACCGCTGAAGATACCGAGTCGATTTGATACTGCTTCTTCAGAGACTCTCGTTAGTTGAACTGGTATTGCATTGTGTTATTATGGAGTTGGAGTTTTGTTCTGAGCGGTTTTCTTTGGATTTTAGATGATATGGGGTATGGGGCGGAGATCAAGCAAACAGAATTGACGTTTTTTAGCCTATCGATTTTACAATGCTTTGTTGTGCTACGTTAGTGACTTCAGCCACGGCTCTTTGCAGATTGGTATGCACGAAAGCTTCGAAATGGGTACCGAAAATGAAGATCTCGGAATCTATACCCGAAGGCGCACTGAATTGGTGCAATGAGCTACTGGCTCGTTTTCAGCACCATTGCATCTCAGCCAGTGGGCCGTTATGTTCACCACGGGCATGCGAGATGCGCGGCGAGATGTTATGTTCCAAGCTCGGCTAACGCATCGCAGCATTACTGACACTTCAACAAACGGAAAGACCGAGTACCTTTCAGTGATTTGACGTCGAGTCATTTTTATTGCCTAGAATAAGATCCCATTGTTACAAGAGTCATGCCTTTCGTACAAATGTAAATGTTTACTGCGCTCCGCAATCAATGTTTGCATTTTAGACGTACCATTTCGTCGTGGTACTAGAAAGTGGATTAAACTGCCAGCACATTTCGCTGGAGAAAGGAACTTTGTTGGAGCTTGAAGAAGAAAATCACTTTCAACTTTCGTGTCAAAATTTACAGAGAACTTATTGATATGATGGGAGCAGCAGACTCACATACCGATATTTCCCACGAGATGGATGCGTGGCTCCCTCATGCTGCCATGCGTTCCACCACATTGCAGCATGCCGCCACACCACCATTTTCCGTACACAAAAGAGCTGTTTTCGATCGAACCCCGACTCCCTTACCAAACCCAATCGACCAAACCCCCAAAGCAACTCCAGTCCAAGGTGCCATTATCGCCCTCGGTATAGTCTGTGGTCTATTAATCTTCGGAATTCTGCTGTTCATGCTCCTATTCTGTCACTACAGAAAGAAAAAGATGGAAAATCGAATTGTTCGTAGACCTCCATTTATTCCACGCCCTTTCCCACAATCTGGAGCACGATCAAGAATGAATGAAGATCCTAGAATGAATGCCAATCAGAGGAATATTGAACATCAACAAGAACACGTTCCTGAGATGCCGGTTGAGAGTAGGGAGATTCATTCTGCTGCTGCTCAACGGCAAAACAATTTTTCTGCACAATCTAGACGGCCTAGTCAAAGAAAAGGAGACGATATTGAAGCTTCTCAACACCAGAGAGCCTTTTCAGCGCAATCTGGGAGACAAAGTCAAATGCACCCTGGTGATATCGAAGCTGCTCAACGACAACGAGCATTTTCGGCACAATCCCCTCGACGGAGTCAAATGCATGAAGGAATGGACATGGACGCAGTAGCAGCATTAGCTCAACGACAAAGATGCCCTTCAGCCCAATATATTCGGCGTAGCAAGCTGCAAGAAGAAATTGACCTTGACACAGCTGGAACTCAACGACAAAGAGCTTTCTCGGCCCAATCTGCGAGACATAGTCATTTGCACGGTGGGGATTTGCAACCGGGGGATAAATATGTTTATGGATCTGGTTTGGGGGGAAATGCACACGGACAAGAACTTCCCCCGATGATGACACCGCAACCTTTTTATCATGGAGATGGGTTTCAAATCCCGATGCCGGAGCCCGTGCAGACTCAGCGATCGGGGAGGGATGAATATTCTGTTGAGGATCATCATTCGGATGGGGAAGCGAGGAGGAATTCGAGGACTTTGCCGGGTCATCCCCCAGTTAGTCGACAGACGAGACATTCTGGGTCTGGGGATTTGGGAAGGCTGGCGGTGTGAAGTGTTAGTCAGAAGAATATTGTTGATGTTTAGGCGAAGATAAGTATGGCTTTTGGACATTTTGGTGTCCCAAAGATTTGTTTAAATGTGGATTCCTATTCTCAGAGTATAAATTTCAACCGTTACGAGAGAATCCATGAATATCTATCGGTTTCTCAAGTGAAAATTGACTCTGAAGTCTCAGAGGCTAAGCGAAATGGTAAATGACACTTGACCTTCAGCGCTAATAGCTGTTATATTTTGAGGTTTCTACAATGCCATTAGGCTTAGAATAATAATGAATAATTGGGGTATCGAAAGGGATTTTTCGAGAGAACCAAGATTGAAATTTTCCACTAACGTCCAGCGCACGCCAAACAAAAATTATTAAATGAAATTATTCAAAATGTCTAGGCAAAGTCAAGTACTTCAAGGAGGTTTGGAACCATCAAGCTTCGTTCTTCTCAATTAACCCAACTCCAAAACAAATTCATCCAACTGAACATGGGCAGGGTACGCGATGAATACACCCAATTGAGAAGGGTTGATCCTACTATTCCTTTCTTCCCTCGCCTGAAGCTTCAAAATAATCACGATTTCCTTCATCCTGTTTCAAATTGCAAGTAACACTAAGCTGTTTCCCTTGTGGTCCGTGGCCGCATTTTCCAGTAAACATCTTGTTGTGAAGGCTGTTAATAGCGATAGCGAAGGAAGTGCGCGGATCACAGAAGTCCACAACAAGCCCCTTGTTCGAAAGAAGGTATACGAGACAGATAACATTTGCGGCAAACATGTTGAATAAAACAAGGTAGAACACCTTTTGCCAGCCGAGAGCATGCCCCGAAACGTATTGGCGAGAGGTAAAGGTCGCATTGAATGTCTCAGAATGAGGCGAGGGTTTTGAATCTCGCGTAAAATCCCACGACGGGTTGTTGAAACTTGAATTGATAGAAGCCTTTATGAGGACTGATCCCAAAAGTGTAGATATGGCTTCCACAATGGAGGACAATGTAGAATTCATTGTGGGTTTGCCACTTGGTGGTTCTGCGATAACAGGTTGGGAAATACTCCTAGGCACTATAGGAACCGTAATAGTATCGTTCACTGCTCCATCAAACAGGGATAAGGAGTAGGCCCACGAATACAACATTGCCTTCATGTCTGCCCCAATAACACCCATGGGGGCGTCCGGAGGGAGGGAGCTCATAGGGGAGTCAAAGTGCGAAATTTCTCTGTTTCCGCAAATTGTGGTTAAATAACCGCCCCGATTAGAGTTTTCATACACCGTGACAAGACGGAGATAGAGCCACGCGGACTTTGCAAATAGTGAAATTTGCTGTAATTGCAGCAGGTGCTTTGGCCAGAAGATAGATATCCGATGCTTTGTGCTCAGTTATATTCACCACCGATGAGTATTCCTCTGGCCAATGATCTAGTCATTAGATATAATTTCTGACCGAATTGTTTTGTTTCAACTTACTGATGAAAATACGGGCGGCATATTTCCATACTTCTCTCCCCACTCAAATATATCATCTACTGTTGTGGAATTCAAATAGATTTTCCCAGGAAGAGGGTTGGCTTCGTAGTCCCAGTCGTCTGGTGCAAGCTTCTCGTAAGGAGCGCCATTCTCGTGAAGAGTATTAGAGCTCTCACCAGAAGTACGTGCATTAGGCCACTCCACGTAAACTAGCGGCGCCAACTCAGAGCGTAAGACATTCGCACAATTACAGTTCACTGTCGGAGAGAGAACCGATGCACGTACACTATAATCTCCAAACCCTGACGCGTCAATTGGCTGTGGCAAGTTATTCGCCGCATCCTGAGAGGCGAAGTAAACAATAGAGTGGAGCATGGACAATGTAACATTATTCACAACCCTGCTCAGCTCACCGAATTTTGCGGAAACATCGCTGTTTTCTTGATTCACCCAAAGTTCTTCAACCATCAATTTGTCGAGGATCGAGCTGGGAGGCCGTGGTCGATGGGCAAGATCGGGAGGAAAGCTTCCACAACCGAGGTCTTTTCATACCAGGTATTCATGGAGCTATTAAAGTCATGAAGCGCAAAGTCTGTGTAGCCCAAGACAGAACATATGATTGGGCCCGCCTCTTAGTCCATTTCAATATTGAGGGGTGTCCGGCAGAGTGTAGTAGCATACATTGCGCCCCCGTAGAAGGTTTGAAAGCCCCTATGCAATGTAACTCGCTCTCATCTCCCGGACTTGATATTCAGAGATACTAAAGCGTCTGATGCCGATGTGAAAAAAAGAACCGAGATTGCCGTAAGGATAGTAAAGATTCTAAGGACATTGGTTCCAGCGTGCCTTAAATTGCCCCCTCGTGTAAAGATGAGTCCAGGCTGTATGATCCAATAACGCATCGCGATATCAGCTAAACTGATTCCTTATGTTCCCAGTGATCTTCGGGTGAGCAATTATCCTAGAGCCAACACAAAGACTGTCACAGACGATATCTCAATACTCTTAACAAAGATTGCACATAAAGTTGTAGCTGCCGAAGGACGAAGCGTTCCGGTCGAGCTTATCCATTGTCCGTAATGCGGTCGCAGAATTGCCACGACTAGCCAAACTCCAGAGAGGACTGTTGAATAGACAGATAGAAGTAGGTTGCAAATTGTCCGCCAGTTACATTTTCCATATTCGATACTGGAAAAGGGGCGTCGAGGAGTACAGAGAGGCTCTGCGACAATTAGTTGCGATAAGTTGAGTTGGGTGAGAACGACATACCTTCCAGTTCAATGGTACTTGATGACCTTGTCATCGCCGTCTGTTTGTTGTCTTCGACGAATGGCAAACACGAGCTGTCTTCCACAAGTTCGATATCATTAAACCCAGAATGATGGTAACTGGGGCTTAGTGGTGATTCAATAAACTTGTCTTGGCCAGAGAGAGAATGCTTCCTGGCAATATTTTGTGCCATGATAGATTGGAAGACAAGACAAAAGAAATTGTTCAATGCAATTTGGTTCGAGAAAGATTCGGTTCCAAGGTTGCCTTCTTGTTTTGTGAAACGAGATACTCCTCAAAATTCATTTCCCGCTTGTCTTTGTTTGCATTCACTATTGGTGTGACATTGTTAGAGCTGTTTCCCTAAAGCCTTCCCCGCAGCCCCACCCCACATTGAAGTAGTTTTCAAATACCCAAACACCTCCTTTGCCAACGATCCCCCGGGTTCTATCTCTGGATAATTGGTTTAGTGATATAATTCTTCCTTGGTATTGCTCTTAAAATCAGCGTCTGCTCCCTGCTTGCATTCTCCGTAATAGATTTCTTTTTGCTTCTCTCTCTCTCTCTCTCTCTTGCAAATAAAAAGTACAGAGCCATGAACGGGGAGTTGGTATCAATTTACTACCCAAGGTGGTAGACTTCAAGATATCCTCAACCAAACCAAAGGAGAACTGAAGGAAAAGGGAAGAAAGATCAAAGCACGAGGATAGGGTCTACTCCCATACAAGTTGGGGCGTGAAGATGAGACGGTGATGCGATAGAGGATAATATCAAGGAGAGTGGGTTAGAACCGCCTCCTCGCCTAATCTCAACCTCCTCGAAAATTCTGCCAATTTCATATAAAAATAAGAACAAGATACCGAAAGGCCGGGCCCGATGTCATTCTATCGTTTGGTTCTCTTCCACTAATTATTACCGCGATGACAGCTGAAGCGACTGTCGATTCATACCATAACTCGGTAAATGAAAAGAAATTCTCCAAAAAGCACAACAAAAAATAGCAAAGGTTCCTCACCCCTCGAGGGGCGGCTAAGGATTTAAAACCAGACAAACTGAGCTTTTAGCTTTTCAGCTCTGAGTCGTGTTTTATTGAACGCGTCGAAAATTGTTTGTCGGCTCAAAATCGTATACGCCCATCGATCCTCTCAAGAACACTAATTTAACCTGAACCATCGCGCCAGAGTAGCCGCCTTTTAGTGTCCCTATGAGACCCAAAGCGCTTATTTAAAAATATGTACTTTAGTAATTTGTGGGGTGGGGATTGGATCTCTTGTGGTTGATTGGTGGGTTGTCCGTCAATTTATAGGGTAAATTGTTTAACCGTGAAGCGAGACTAGGATTGATTGGCTCTCAGTGATCCCGCACAGACCACACGAGAAGAATTCAGGACCGCGTCTTCAAAAGTTGGGGGTCGTACCTTGAACGTGGACTTCCACCTGGACCTTTCTCACTTAAACTTTCTAGCAATGATAAGCTACTCATTAGTTTGAGAGTCATGCCTGAAGCTTTATGTCATAAAACGTTGTACTTGAAACTCTCCCCCATAGAGCTCTCCTTATCATACTCGTAAAGAGTTGATTCACGCAAATCGGAGTATACCAATTATTAGAGCGACAAGAAAGGGATCGGGGACTTGTCCATGAGAAATCCATATTTTGGTTGAAGGACATTCATTCGGAAGAAATTAACGAAGAGAGATTGAGGAAGAAAAGCATTGGTGTCCAGGTACACAATTGTTTACCACTCATCTCGTAACGGGTGGCATACTGATATTTTCTGTCAACCTTTCGTCAGCCCGTAATACATATTTTATGATTCCGCTCCTACCCAGGGCTTGAGAAATATATATCCAAAGTACTGGTGAGAACTGCAAGGCCAACTTCAACGTATCCTTCTTTGGGGAGGTATTTGCCAGCAAGCAAATCCAGTTTTGGAGGTGTAATGCTTCACAAGGACAGACACATTCGCACGCAATGGGTGTTCTGAATGTAATGTAACGTGCGATGTTCCTGCCTTTGAAGCCGGGCTTCCTGGATGTTGCTTAAAAGAAACTAATCGTAGGTGCAATTGAGCATGTAACGTCGTTCTAGGATTCGAGTAATAATCCAGGGAAACACAGAAAGGTCTCCCAAGTAACTGTAAAACGCTCGAAGGGCGTTAGAAAAGCCGCTAGGTTCTTTGTGCAATAATCCTATGATTGTTGGGAGTTGAAACCCACGTAAATTAAATGCCAGCTCACAATCACTATCCACATAGTTCTCTGCGGCTGTCCGGCCTTCGAATCTCTGGTTGTGCAACACTCCTTCCTTCCTTGTTGACATTTCATGACACCCGTCGGCGTCTCGTTGCCCTGTGAGCTGGCCACCAGGTTTCGACCTCCTACCAACAGAAAAGGGAAGGAATGACTCTGACCACGTCTAAACTATACCCCGCCCGCCTCTCCGGTCCCGGGCGCTCTCTTCTATATACATGATTTATTGTCGTCGAAAAAGTATCGAGGGGCGAGGGCTTCAACACCCCCCATTCACTCTTAGACCAAGTGAGGATAGTACATCGGCGAGATTATTGAGTCTCCAAATATATCGGATGCCCTGAGCTTGCTCTCCATCCGATATGGATGCATGTTTGGTCTTTTGGGGGTATTAAGTCGTTGGTTGAAAAGTTCAGTTCACTGATGATCGGCCCACGGCGAATTTGCGGGTGTGTCCGTAGATATTCACCTGACAGGAACACCTAGGTTTTCACGTAACAATCCCATAAAAATCATTAAATCCACCCTGCCCCTTATTGTAGTCTTTTGAGATTGGAGAAGCTACGTACCTACGTATCTGAGTACCTTGGTACTGGCATCACAGTTACAACTTTATTTCAGACTAATTGCACATATATTCATCTCTTCCACATCACTCCGCCTTATTAGTAATTTAGGTTGTGGCCAGGTCACACAGAAGTGTGACCAGAGATGTTCGCACGGCATGTGGCCGCCAGGTACAAAAACTACACGGCGATAAGGGTACAACAAAATAATTGACACCTACAATAAGATTCATACAAAGAGAGAAGCTAATCTTGATCATATAGCCTGACGTGGGAGATCTGGATGAAATTGAGAGTCCTGGAGTTGATGGAGCAGGTAGAGGCCATGTTCAAATCGGGATGAACGAAGAAGACGTGAGCACCCCTTGGGTTTCAAATTGAGATCAAAAAGTGAAAAATTTGAAACAGAATAAGAATATTAGGAGGAAAACAGACAGAACGATTTTATCTATTCTCATATGGGTCTACTTTTTACAGGTAATTGTTTAGAATTTTGAGCGGGGTCGTCGCTAACTCATTTCAAGATCCTCGACAAATCAGTTTTGGGATATGGTTCAATCTTTGGACTTCAAAAGGATACCGGTCTTGTCGGAAATCAATATTCAATCATCGGATCGATCGCTCCTATCGCCCAATTAGCATGGCAACCATTTTCTTCATTCCTCATCGTTAAAGTCCCGCATCGGATCCTCATGCCATCATTGGTTCTCGGCTGGGGGATTGCTCAAACGGCAATGGCAGGATGTAAAACATTTTCTGGGCTTCTCGTTACACGGTTTTTCCTTGGCCTTTTTGAAGCTGGATGTTTACCGCTGTTTAGTGTTATTACAAACCAGTGGTATCGTCGCGCGGAGCAACCTATGAGAGTCGCAGCTTGGTATAGTACTAATGGCGCTGGGACTATTGTTGCGGCAATTTTATCTTATGGATTGGGGCATATCCAATCGGACTTGTTGAAGTCATGGCAGATGTAAGTTATTCACATTTCTGAATAGTAATTTCCAAGCTATCTATTTCCCCTCACTTGGTAAACTCTGGACTGACAGCATACCTAGAATCTTCCTTTTCGTTGGACTTATAACGATTGCTTCCGTTCCTTTTGTCTACTGGAAACTCGATAGTTCAATCTCAACTGCTCGATTTCTGACACCACATGAACGCTTACAAGCTGTCGAACGGCTCCGAGCAAATAAAACTGGTATTGGGTCCTCGGTATTTGAATGGAGTCACATCTACGAAATCCTTTACGAATCAAAAACTTATCTTTGGATCAGCATGTCGCTTCTAGTCAACGTCGGAGCTTCAGTGACAGTAAGCATGATCTCTTTGCTCGTTCCCAAAGAGAGAAAATATGAAAAGCTAACCAGCCACTAGAATACTTTCGGCCCTCTAATAATTTCCTCTCTCACCTCGGGCAATAAATATACAACCACTCTCCTAACAGCCCCTTTTGGACTTCTTCAGCTCATCATCATCCTCCTCTCCTCCCAGGCCTCCCAAACCTATCGTCTGAAATCACTCATCCTCCTCTTCCTCCTCATCCCCGTAATCACAGGCCTTTCTCTCCTGTACACCCTCCCCCGCACCCCTTCATCCCAAACCCCGCTCTTACTAGCCTACTACCTCCTCGCCTTCCTCTTTGGTTCTAACCCCCTGATCGTGAGTTGGATAATCGGAAACACAGCTGGAACAACAAAGAAATCCGTCATGATATCTCTCTACAACGTGGGTGCTTCAACTGGAAATATCATTGGCCCACTGTTGTTCAATGAGAGGGATGCACCGATGTACTTTCCTGGTTTGAGAGCTACCTTGGGGATCTTCGTTGCGTTGGGTGGAGTTGTTTTGTTACAGCTTCTCGTTTTGGTAGGGTTAAATAGGAGGCAGGCCAGGAGACGGGTTGCAAATGGGAAGGCAGGGGTAGTTAGGGATTTGAGTATGGAGAATGAGTTTAATGGGACTTTAGCAGAAGAGGTTCGGGGCGATGGAGAGTTGGATTTGACGGATGCGAAGAATGACGAGTTTGTTTATATTTATTAGAGTTGACAATTGATAGGTTGCCTGCAAATAGTAGTAGAAAAATATTCAAGCAATTTATAGGTCACCTACGAACCGTATTCTTATATATCTGGCAGCTATTTATAGGTTACCTGTGAATTGCCCGACAAAAACAAATCCTCCTGTTCTCAGCTTACCTACAAATAACCCTCTCAAATAACGTTGCTTCCAGTTATTTGTAGACTACCTACCGGTAATACTGTAAAATACTTCTGCTATTCATAGGTTACCTACAATTTGGCTGATTTCCAAATTACTTATTAACAGCCTCGAGACATTTCACAGGTTATCTAGAAGATAATCCAGGAACCATTTTTCCAACTCACTTTCTTATAACGCCTCGAATTCAGAAGTAGAAGCAGCCAGCCCAATCCAACAACTCCCCAAACCAATCTGGCTCAAGTGGTTTCCAATAGAAAACTCGCCTAGCAGCTTCATCCCCTTTCCACTAGAACAGGGAAAAATTGTACCACAATTAAACAAACAAAGGATCGCATTCCCCCCATCAAAAACAAACAGCACTGGCATAAAGTTAGAACGAGCACCATCGCATCTCATCCAACTCATCTCAAAACCACTGACAAAGGGTCCTGCCACCCACCAGACCCTTCCCACATCCCACCGCTATTCCTCTAAACACAAGAAAACGCCTGCACTAATCCCAACCCCCTCTCACCAGCTATTTCCCCAATCCTCTCAAACACTAATTGCTCACCCCACAACAAACAACACTAACCCCAATCTCCTACCTCAAAGTATCACAGCCCAACTTCCACCCAAAACCTCTCCCCGAGACCCTCCCCTCCCCCTACCATCACATAAAAAAAATCAAAACCAAAAACCAAAAGAATTCATCTCTTATTCATCCGTTAAATACAAGTAGGTACCTAGCAAGTAAGGTACCTAGCAAATACCAAACACCACGCAATGCTTGCTTACCCCACGACTACCCGTCCATCACAAAACCCATCATCCACGCTTGCTGGCTCGCTTTTATGTACCATCATCTGTACCACCCTCCCGCTGTCTTTGAATATAAGAAAAAGGAGAAGGGAAAAAACGCCACCCCTTCCCCTATTCCCACCGTTTGAACCGTCTAATAACGAAGCTCCCTCTTTATCATATCTTCTTCCCCAGTACCCCGCTGAACCCCCATCAGCCGAGAGTGTCTCGTCTATCGTTCCCGCTGTACTAAATCCCATTCATACTATTTTCACAAATTAGCCTCACATCTTCACATCCAAGGGAAAGGGAAAAAAAATCTCACCACCCTCCCATCCTCATCCCCAGTATACAAACACTGAGCCATAGGTCTAATACAAGTAACACTCGCCTCGCCCGGCCCCCTCCCCCCATTCCCTCCATTCCCACCGCCCCCCATAGCGGTCCCCTGTCCATTCCTGCCATCCCCGGTTTCTAGTCTCTTGATGAGCTCGAGGTGCCATTTACCACCAGCACCCTCGTTAGATATGTTTTGTTGCCGGTTTTGGCGAGTAGAGGACGAGTTAGAGTTAGAGGTGGAACTAGTAGTTTTCTTCCACACATTCACCACCCCCCTTCTATGCCCAGTAAAAACCAACTCGGCCTCCACCCACTCATTCCCCGCCCCCTCATACCACGCCGCAGCACTCACAAAATCACTCTGATCCCCCTCACACACGTTTTGTTCCAGAATAAACTCCCCATTCAGGGTAAACAGCGTAACGTTCTGGCCCCTGCACAACATGATGTCCCCAGTGCAGTCGTTGATAGCCGCGCACTCCACCGCCCGTCCCCCCGTCAACTTCCTCACGAACTCAAGACGATTCAAATCCCAAAGAAGTACCGTCCCATCAATACTGGCAGATAGCAGAGTAGAAAAAGATTTCGAAACAGCAAGAGTAGTAACCGGAGTCTTATGTCCAAACAAACTAGTCTTAGGTTGCAACTCCACCGCCTTCCCTGGGCTAGTAACAACTGTATGCGCACTCAAAACGCAATCCTCGCCCGCCGTAATAAGCGTTTGTGAACTCGCGAAGATAGCAGCAGACAACTGTCCTAAATGTAAATTCTCAAAAAGTCCTGCGAGTTTCTTCGAGTCCGAGAAGTAAAATCGAACAGAGTTATCAGCGAACCCCCATTCGAGGTATTTATCATGACTCGGCGGGAGGTTGAGACGGAAAGATGTCGCGCAGAGGAGACGATCGAGTTTCACGCTGTAAATGAGGGAAGCAACTCTTTCGTTGGACTCGAGAAGTGGGAAGGGCAACCTCGTCAAGAATTCAGCAGAGGTATCAAGTCTTCGAATCCTCTTATCTTCTCGTGCTTGGTGAGGACGTGAGAATACTTGGTACGGAGTTTGTCCAAAGTTGTGGATAATAGAGATTGTCCTTTTCCGATCCTCCTCGTCGGGAATATCGTCAAGGTTGGTAGCACCGTGGTAGGAGAGGTGGTGGAAGACGTTGACACTATCCACCGCCGCCTCGCCTCTCTGTTTACACCCAAAAATAAGATCAATCCACTGATGCAGATGCTTGCTCACATGAGGACTCTCCAGTGCCTCCCTATGTTTAGCAATAAAAATCTTCGGATCGCCCTTAGCCCATGGTGGGAGTTGAACAGAATCAACAGATCCACCGTCGGATTGGCGTGTGCCGAAGTTATACTCATTCCCATTCTGCAGAAACTCGGGAAGGTAGAAAAATTCGGGGATGAGTTCGCGGACATCCGTCATATTATCCTTAGAAGCAGACTGCCACGCCTTCCCAACATCGTAGAACATGCGATCTGCATGGTCGAAATTTCCTCCCTGGAGTAGTAAGAAAGACTTGACGAAGGGTTGGAGACGAATCAGGTACGAGGTCACTATCATGGCGGAAGAGTAATGCGTTCCATAGTGGAAGGCGGGGAGTGCACCGTCCCCCATATCCGCAAAAGTTTTGTATCGCTCAACGAAATCTGCTGCGCGGGAGTTATGTTGCGCCCCCATCGGTTTAGAGAGGTCCCGGTATGAGGCTGGGTTATCGAGGTCAAGTTCTTCGCTTGTGTAATCCGCCAAAACCCAAGGGAAAACCGGGTACTGAGTGAGATCGTTGAAGGTACGACCTGCCATGGTGTTGACCAGCATTAGGTAGTGGAAATTAGAAATCTCTCCCTTTGCCCAACGTCTCATAGCAGGGTTCCAGGCCGAGGAGTTGAAAATGGATCCGAATTTCGATCCAAAAGAGGCGGGAGCTTCTTCAGTAACGCGAAGGGATTCAAGACGCCAGTTGTCCTCGGGATTGGGAAGAGAAGAATTGCCATTGGTATGTGGAGCTTTGGAGGAGAGGCGGGCGAAGAGGTCATCTCTAACAGGCGGTTGGTTGGCTGTTAGGAGGTAACTGCGACCATCTGTGAAGAAGACTTCAATAGCTACATCTCGGAAGAGAAATCGTCGTTTGGAGATACTAATAACATCATTCCATCTCCAACTTCTAGATTCCTGATCCGCGCGAATTGGTTGCGATGTCCCTCTGTTATCTGCTTTAGGCCCAGGTGGACCGGCAATCATTTGTAAATACGGATCCCGTTCTTCGGGTGGTGCTTGGGAGACATTGACGATTTCTCCATCAGATCTTTGGAAGACGTTATCGATGAGGTAGAGGGAATCTTTTCCGATGATCAATAGGCCTTCGCAGGCTTCGAGACCGATGATTCGGGAGATATTGAAGACTTGTTGAACTTGATCGCCTCTTTGGAGACTGCGCATGACCTTACGATTCTTGTCTTCGTAATGCTCGTCGCCTTCTCCGGGTTCATTGGGACCTTCAACGAGCTCAAAGTCTTCCTCCGGAATGACGGTGCCATCAGGAGCATACTGCACTTCGGCACCTGTGGCAGCTTTGGACTGAGCCTCTAGCTGGGCATCGAAATCAACCAGTGGCGTGGAAGTTGATGGTGTTGTTCCAATATTGGAGACAGGTGGCGGTGCTAACTTGGTATTTAATTTCAACGCCCCATTCCCATTCGATCCAGCATCGGTAATTCTACGTTTGGGTTGATAATCATAAGCAGGCCCCGAACGATCAGGCAACATTCGAAGTCTCATCCGATTTCTCCCTTCAGTTCGATCCAACTTCCATTTCGTAGCCGCCTTATTATCAAATACAGCACAAGGCCTCAGAAGCTCCCGATTCATCTTCGTAAAAGTAGAAGCCAAGAAACTAAAGTTATCCTGCTGATCTTGCTGCGCGCGCTGATGTTTGAGATGTTCCGCAGCATAAATATTCTTCATCCAAGAAGAAGTAGCTAGATCATGCTGGAAGATGAATTTATCATCACTGCTATCCTCGGCATGCCATTGTCTCAGTCGATCTCGACGCTTGGCTACTCGATTCGTCGCTGTATCTTCCGTCTTTTTGTTTTCAGTGTTGACGAAATCTTCCCATGCTTTAGACATGACCCCGAAGAAGAGAGCATCTAATTCCGCGCGCTGTGTATCGACCCAAACAACGAAAGTCTCGTTGTCAAGCTCCATCAATCTTTTGAAATCGGATGATAGGTTCTTGTGCTCATTCGAGACTGCCTGTTGAAACATGGCTGAAGTTTCTTCTGGCTTCTGTACCAACATGATACGCCATAAATTCGCAGCAGCCAGACGAACCCGCTCTCTTGAATCCACCAGCTTTATGTATAGTTGATAGCAAATAAGCCGAAGATATATGTCTTTCTTTTCTTCGCCAGGGTTTCGCTCGAAGCCATCAGGAGAAAGCATGACGGTTTGCCAGTACTGGAGTTTATCCATAAATGCCACCGCCTCATCTTCAGATACTTGGTCGTTATCCAAGTCCGAGAGTCTCAACAAGACAACTCTCAGAAAGACGTTCTTGATCGTTTGAATGGATGGGCTGCAAAGTCTAACATTCTTGATCTCCCGAATTTCTGGTCGCTGGAGATATTCCAGTACAGTGCCAGCAAAGTCCAATAATGGATCCGCACCACCCAAGAACCAGCCCTCAAAGATAGCTTCCCCCATGTGGGTAGCAAAACGAGCCATATTTTGCAGAACCCTTGTCTCCCACAATGACTTTTGATCAAGTTGAATCGTGTTATTGAGCTCTGAAATAGTGTTGCGTAGCAAGTAGGATTCAAAGTAGGCTTGGTGCTCTTGAAAGCCAGGTGGTACTTTCAAAAAGAGCCCAAAGCCAGTAAAATCCTTTCGTACCATGACTTGATCGATGAATATATTGATGACAAGTTCAAGAAGTCCTTCCACTAGAGAATTACTGATCTTTTGTGCCGCAACTTTCTTCTTGGGTGACATGACGAGGTTCAATCTTGCGGAAGATGGGCTGAACTCGGATGGTCGGGATGTCAATAGGATAAACGATGATCCACGTCTCAGTGGTCTAGCTCTGGGTTGTGTTGGACTTGGTGGGAGCATGGTTTCCACTGTCGAAGTTCGCACCATTGGTGCTGGAGTTGTTGTTGAACGCGAGATTGGGCGGATTATAACATCATCTCCATCAAAATTCAGGGGCTCGCGAGCGGTTAATTCCGTTTCTGGGCTGACAGCATCTGTACTCACAACCACCGGAAAGAGAACGGCAAGTAATAACCTGATGTAATCTGAGGATACAGCAAAATCCCGGAATTCCGAAGACTTTCCGTGTAGGTCTGCAAAGAATCGAATGACAGTGTGCAGCACGGTAGCTTGTCCACCAACACGAACTTGTCTTGTTTGTTGAGTTTGTCGAGACTCCAACTCCTTAGTCAAAGACATAGACCTCCGTCTAGAATGTCCAGCAGGGATATTCAGACTAGCTTTCTCCTGATTCGCAGCTCTCTCAGCTAACGGCGAATCTGGATCATCCTGCGTCCTCATAACATCCTTAATTCCATGTTTCAACATCTCAGTAATCACAGGCAGCACACCTGGGTACACAACTTTGCAATTTTCAAAAGTCTCAAGAAGACTGAAAAGTTCAAAAGGTCTCTCGAAATTGATTTCCGCAACATCGCGCCCGAAGAGAATGCAAAGGCAAATTGGCCAAAGTGTGGAAATATCCCACCATCGCTTGAGTCTGTACCGCATGATGGCGTATCCACCTGTCTTTTGGGCGAATTTTGTGACGTAGCTGGAGCCGTGAACGACGAGGAGGCGGGCTAGGATCTTTGTACCGAGGACGACTACTTCTGGGTCGTCTTCGGTTAGGAGGTGTAGTAACCACTGTGCATGTTAGAATAATTGTTCAGTTTGGTGGTGGGATTCAACATACTTTGTTTGTCACAGTCCTGGCAAACTTCCTGATATTTGACGTGCTTCCAGGCTCACACAGAAGCTCGGCATACATTTCGAGAACTTTATTACCAAGTTCTCTTTTGGATAGGGAACTGTATGCGATATCTTTGCCATCAAACAAAACACTAATGGTTGGTCTTCTGGGGCCGCTCGTAGTCGAACTCGTTCGGGTTGGAAGCGTCCCACTTTGTCCTTTCGGCGTTCGGGATGCTGAGCTGGCAGGTTTATGATATGCATAAGTGACGAAAAGGGAGAGTGATCGGAAGACTTCCGCAGTCATATTCGACTTGACCAGGCTCGTGAAAGCTGCCATAAAGTCGGGAAAGACTTCACGAGGGAAGCTGTCTGCTTTTAGTGCATCCAAGAACCTTTTGACAATTCCTATTTTCGGTTAGTACCGTTCGGGGCAATCAAGTGGTTGAGAACTTACGCATTCGGAAAAGTCTACGAGAATTGAATTGATGAAACTTGCTATTCACACCAAAAACAATAAACTGCTTATAATACAGCTTTTGCGTGATTGAGGATGTCTTCCGCCACATATCGAAATCTACCAATAAGATACGATATGCCAACGGATTGATGATAAATGACTCCTCTGGATTCTCGTGATCATAGCCAACGAAGCCAAGTACGAGGCTGAGAAGTCGAAAACCTAGCTGGTCGCGATCTTCAGTACTCAACGATGAAGAATCATTGTTACTGCCTCTCGATGAGACAACCATACCAGCTCCCATCTTACCACGAAGTAGAGCTCCCAGTATGGCATATCCGTTCTCTCGTTCCATGGCTTCACTGTTTCTCCAGCTGTCTTTGATGCTTTCGAAAAGAATTTCTACCGCTCTCGTAATCCCATCCAAGGTTGTTGCATCTTCCACCAATTTCAATGCAATCCCAGCTAAACCACCAAGTCGCCAAAGGGTGTTGTCCAAGGATTGAGGTACGATAACAACGGGATCACCAGTAAGAACTGCGGTTCCTTGGGATCGAGCCAGCGCTTCGTTTATAGAAGGTACTGCAGCATTGATTGCTAAAGAGGTGCCATTGTTGTGGGTGAGTTGAAATAAGTTATTGGACGCCATGCGGTTTAAGCCTCGTAATAATTGAGATTCGTTGATCTTGTGACGATCGTCATCCCCCAACACAGCTGAAGGTAAAATGCTGAGTAGAATTTTGCTTTCAGGAACCAAATTACTGGCTTTCTCTCGGATAGCACTGATAATATCCGAGCTCTCATCTTTTCCAGGATGCATAAGTTCATTGCGCATTCCCAACGCTGCAGAGGCTTCGTATGTTTGGAAAGAACCAAGACAATCCTGGAAGTTTCCATTATATCTTGGGCCCAGTCGAAAATATACAGCCACCAGGTCGTCGCTGAGGGCGTCCTCAAAGAGTTGCGCAGAAGCTAGAGACCACCGAGAAAATACCACTCCTGGCCCAAGACGGGTGGATAGGTCTTGTGGTGTTCCCAAAAATGCTTGAACCGGGTTCGTCTTGGTATTCGACGAAGTAAAAGCAGAAAAGCTCTCGTTGCCAGGATTAGTTGGAGGAGGCGGAGCCGGATATTGGCATTTGACCTGCTCGACAAATTCTCCGTCCACATATAAAGCTGCCTTGCTCGATGACATGGTTCTGGGTCGTTTATGGACAATTGCAATATGGTACCACCGGCGTTCATTGAAAGCAATAGACTTGAATCGCACGCTGGGCCTGGATGAAGTGACGGATGTTTGGAGGATGAAATTACGGGTGTCTTTTTCGAGGTACGCAAGAACAAAGCATGTTTGCGTAGAATCGAAGGCTCCAAATATGGTTGTGTGAGCATTTGGATCGAAATGGTCAACGTAAATCCAGGCTGTAAACGTATAACCAGAGGCACTCGAAGGGGGAGGAAATGAGCGTCCCAGGGTCGGGAGCTCTACTGATGCATATCCATTCAAGGACAGATCAAATTGAACATAAGCAGGTCTGGCTGAATCCTTCAAGGATTGAAGAAGGAAATCGGTAGCAGCAGACGATTTGCTACAAATAAGGTATTGGGCATCGCTGAGCGTACTGACACCAAGAGTTATGAGAGAGCTGCAGAGCTTCTCCACGGCGCCTCTTTCTGGGGCTGCAAGTGGAGAGTCGGCATCGAAAGCCAAAGGGAGGAGAGTTGATAAAATTCCCGTACCATGGAGAGCTAAGAGATTGTGACTTGAAATGGCTGCTATCTTGGTCAAGGTCAGAATGACGACTAGTGCTGCAGGGTTTACAGGTGTGCCTTTTGCTCGAGGGGTAGTTTTCCAAAAGTCGATAATGATAGGGACCACATCTGCATTGTAAAGCAAAGCACTTTCTCGGAGAATGACCTGGAGTTTGTTATCCACGAGTTTCAGGACCTCCTCGTCATTCTCAACCGCGTCTTTTGGTGGGGATTTCCTTGTGTCTTCTTCACTACGAGAAAAGTAGTCCACCGTTTCCTTGTTATTCGATTTTTCGGGGCTTGGTTGGATAGTTGGGTGTAGTCCGGCAGCCTTCTGGCACAGTGCCTCAAAACGCTTGTCGTCCAAGGCAAAAGCCAACAATCTGCCAAACAGCTGGCCTTCGCCCCAAATATCCGGCTCACTTCCTCCAATTCCTATACTAGCTATAGTCTGTTCTAGAGCTGACCATCCACCACCTTCCACCCTCCTCTGGAAATATCTCCGGTTTCCATAATGCTCTCTGAATGTTTGTGCCAGTATACCCAATATTACCCCTATAAGTTCGAATAGTTGGGTCTTGGTTTTGATATCTCGTTTCGAAGGATGGTAAAAGCCCGAGTAGGTACGAAGGGTATCAAAAATAATTTGGAAGCCGTGTAGGTGTCGGAAATCATCGTTTGCTTTGGAGGATGACACAGATGCGACTAAGTACTGGCGGATGGATTGTGCTTGATCAATCAGAGTAGCCAAATCTGGATATGTATCGGAGGAAGCATTCTCGGGCAGACATATTGTGGTCGAGAGATTGTCTAGCAAGAGTTGAAGCTCGACAGTTGCTTTGGTACTCTCTGGTGGGGAAGATGCGACGGTCGATGAACGATGGCGCCGTGTAGTGCGAGTAGACATAATTGTCTCTGCCTCCCTTCCCTCGGCCCTTCTTCCTTTCTCCCAAATTTATGCTTGGCCCTTTATTCCTCCCTCATCGGTCGCATCGGTCTGCTATACCAGCAAAGAGGTTTGTATGCAGTTGTTCTTGGTGCATCCGAACGCGCCTGGAGAGAATCTGGCCGTGGGGGATGGAGGGTGAACCGATCTGTATGGTGTGATTAGATATGGCAGAAGCAAAGGGCCTTTGAAGCCTGGGTTACTGAATGTATTGCTGGTGGTGATGAAAGGCTGAGTGGATTTGGGTGTGGTTGACGAATGGCTTCACGAGATGCAGGTTTCGAGTCTCGCAAAGCAAAGTGTGCTCAGAGCGCGGTGCACCAGGTTTCCAAGTCAAGGCCAAGAGCAGGAGTGTGTGGGAATGCGTCACTATTTCAATTCACCCTTGAGATACTTGCTCTACTACACTATTCACTTGTTTCCTACATATCTGGTTGGTGTTGTGTTGCCTGGAAATACTCTACTCATTGCTCCCATGCCATGTTCTTGGGATATGCCCGAGGCTGCAGCCAAGACTGGTTGATAGCGAATATAAGTCCAGCTTACTTTTTTATATAAAACTTGACAATAGGCAAAAAGCAGAAGAAGTAATTATAAGGTACTTCCTTATCTATCACTCACTTCCCATGTCTTAGACTATAAATGGCCTCGTGTTCTCCCGGTCTGCCGAGCAGCTTACTCTGGTGGCCAACTTTCCACTTTGATGTCTCGAATTCTGCAGCCTCATGGACAAGGCGGCCATTGTCTCAAGCAAGAGGCTACCAAGTTGAGAGCCTTGGCTCCATATAAATGCGCTCAAGTTGCACGTGAAGAGCTGCTTCTCCTGGATAAAGTTACCTTCGTCTCTCCAATAGCTGTTCCAGTCATACGCCATTGGGCCCCCATCCTCGCCATCTATTCTCATTCTTTGGCCTTCTCCCGCGTCTGTACCTATCCGCCTCCGCCTGACTCCGCCTGACTCCAGAGCCAATGTCATGCGGGCCGTTGCATCGCTTTAGCAAAGGTACCCGATCGCTTTAACAGGAACAAAGAGATAAAGACTTTCTATGTCTAGTTATACTCAAAAGTATGAGTTAATAGGCAATAGAGTCTCTGGATATCAAGCTGGAAGCTGCCTCGTACGATGTGAGTCTATCTCGATGCTGGGTACCTTGAAGAGGTACCCGGTTCACTTGTGGGGTTGATTAGCGCCCGGTTGCGGCGATGAAGCTCTCAAGCTCCGGGGCAACCTGGAAACATCCATCAGCTCAAACATGACGTTTTCGAAGGGTTGCCGTACTCAATCTCCATCTCGCTGTACGTAGATGTATTTAAGAGACTGGGAGGAAGAGGTATCGAGGTAGATCTTGTAACCTGAGAATGAGATGATCGTAGTGATTGTGTAGCAATAGCCTCTGTTTTCTGGCATCACAACCGCATGTTGTGCTTGCATCACTCACTAGGTCCAGACAGAGGCAGATAAGAAACCAATACGGCACCCCATTCCAGGCCAAATGGCGTATCAGGCACAGCTCCGCCCCAATGAATCACCTGCCCCCCAGGATAGTGGACCCTTCCTTTCAGGGTTGCAGAGCAACAAGCTCGGCCTCGTAACCATCGCCAAGCCCATCGCAACCTACTTGAGCTCCTCGTCATCCCAAACTGCTCTTACTCTCTCTCTCCTTCTTCCATCAACACCACTCTCAACGACAGCACCTACAACTGTCTTGATCACCCATCTCCTCCACCTACATCGTCATCTTCTATTTGTTTGCAGGCAGACCCAACATCTCTTTCCCCTCCCGAATCTCTATCTCTTGCATCATGCGTGGGCTTATCGCTTGGTCGGTTCTGCCTCTGCTGGCGGCAACAGCTCCTACAAACACCGAGACCATCCACGGTGATGCCGCTCCTATCCTCACATCCTCGAATGCCGAGTCCATCCCAGACTCCTACATCGTCGTCTTCAAGAAGCACGTCACCGAGGCCTCGGCTTCAGACCACCACAGCTGGGTGCAAAGCGTCCACTCTGAGAGCGAGAACGTCCGAACAGAGTTAAAAAAGAGATCGCAATTCCCCGTCACTACCGATATCTTTGAGGGTCTCAGGCACACATACAACATCGCTGGCGACTTCTTGGGTTATTCCGGCCACTTTGATGATTCAGTCATCGAGCAGGTCCGAAGGCATCCGGATGTAAGTACCCTGAAACCATCCAATCCTGCACCTCCCATCTGCGGATATCTTTCCTTCGTCATCCTATCGTTGAGATCACAACTGGTGCCTCGTTCGGTGGTTTGGTGCAACACCCGCCTCCCGCCTGGTTACCCGGCAACTCCAAAGCTGGAGAAGCGGCAACACCCCACGTGATGGAATCCTCTCCCCCATTACTCGTGCTATTGGAGTCCCCAAGCTGACTCGCTATCTCTCAGGTCGAGTATGTTGAGAAGGACTCCATTGTTCACACCCTAGGTGGTGAGGACTCTGGAGTGGTAGAGAAGAACGCCCCATGGGGTCTTGCCCGTATCTCTCACCGAACGAGCTTGGACTTCGGCACCTTCAACAAGTACCTATATGCCGCTGACGCGGGTGAGGGTGTCGATGTCTACGTTATTGATACCGGAACCAACACAGAGCACGTCGATTTCGAGGGTCGCGCACACTGGGGCAAGACCATCCCAGCCAACGATGCTGATGAAGATGGAAATGGACACGGAACTCACTGCTCTGGTACTGTTGCAGGTCACAAGTACGGTGTTGCCAAGAAGGCCAATGTCTACGCTGTCAAGGTCCTCAAGTCCAACGGTTCTGGCACCATGGCCGATGTTGTCAAGGGTGTTGAATGGGCTGCCAACGCACACACTGAGAAGGTCAAGAAAGGAAAGAAGGGCTTCAAGGGCTCTGCCGCCAACATGTCTCTCGGTGGTGGTAAATCTCCTGCTCTCGATCGTGCTGTCAACGGTGCTGTTCAAGCTGGTATTCACTTTGCCGTCGCTGCTGGTAACGATAATGCCGATTCTTGCAACTACTCTCCAGCTGCCGCTGAGCAAGCCATCACTGTTGGTGCTACTGCTCTCGATGATTCCCGAGCATATTTCTCCAACTACGGTCCTTGCAACGACATCTTCGCCCCTGGTTTGAGCATTCAATCCACCTGGATCGGAAGCAAGTATGCCGTCAACACCATCTCCGGTACCTCCATGGCCTCCCCACATATCGCTGGTCTTTTGGCCTACTACCTTTCTCTCCAACCTTCTTCCGACTCCGCTTACGCAGTCGCTGAGATCACCCCAAAGAAGCTCAAGGAGAGTCTCATCAGCATCGCTACCAAGGGTGCTTTATCTGATGTCCCATCCAACACTGAGAACGTCTTGGCATGGAACGGTGGTGGATCATCCAACTACTCTTCCATCATCAAGGCTGGCGGCTACACCGTCAAGAAGGCCTCTACCCCATCTACCAAGCTTCCATCCACCATTGAATTGCTCGAGGAGGCTATTGAGAAGGATTTCAACGTCATCTCTGGTGAGGTTGTCAAGGGTTCCAAGTCCGCCATGACCAAGGCTGAGAAGCTTTCCAAGAAGATTGAGAAGATGGTTGAGGAGGAGCTTTCCGAGTTCTTCCAAGAGCTTGACATGTAAGCAGTACGAGGATTTTGCAAATTATAATGTGCAATCGATGCATTGCCGGAACATAGGCTTTACACCGAGTTTTCTTTTTATCCTTTTTATTAGTTTGTGCATCGTTTGGATGGTTATGGGTGGTGATTCGGGTTCTTATTGTATGCACTTTGGATTACCGGTTTCATTGCGTCTCATGAACTCCTCATCAAGGATTCTGTTGTAGTAACATTCAATAGATCGTTATTTGAAAATACTTTTGTCTAGGTGTGCTTACTGAGTGATACAGGCTGTGAGAAAGAAATTCAGTTTTTATACTCTAAGTATAGATCGGGTTTAGTTAAGGGCTTGTTGTATTCTCTAAAAGCAGCAAGCCAATGATTTAACTAGCGTTCTAATCCCATGTTTTAGAAGATGGGAGGAACGTTGTCACCCTAGAAACTCAACTCTTTCTACATGCAATATCACTTGACACTCCCATCATTTAGTAATATCACGGATAGATCAAGTGCATTGTATTTATCCTCATTCTCGATGGAAAACAATTCACAGAAGCGTTGGGTTGGTGCTGCAAAGGGGGACGTGATGATGCCGGAAAATTAATTTGCACTCCCCTCAATGTTACTTAGTAACCACACTTCTGTTAATTAATTCCCTCGAGGGTTAGGATCAAGGGGCTGTAATTGCTGTTTTTCTCGAGGGGTTTAGTGTTTGTGAGGGTTTTTGGTGTGGACTGATGGGGGACATTTCTCAGTTCTGTTGTCGCGCGCTTTTTGGTGTTCTCGGAAAAAAGCTGGGGTTGTTGGTAAAGCTTCAACTGCTAAACTACAACCCAGGTATATTACCAGAGTCTGGTGCTTTTACAACCGTTGTAATGAATTCACAACTGTTGTAATCGTGCATCTGGCAAGCTACGGTGTTGAAATCTCAAGTCTCCTTTTAAGGATAGACCCCTGCCCTGGAGTGAGGTCGCTCCTCCCAGTATTTGCCCTCAGAAGAATAAAGCGAATATATACTTTTGGACCGCTTCGAAATGTCAGCTTTCACGTTGCTCCGGGGCATCATTGCCGATTTGAGTCAATCCCAAATCCTGGCATTGTCGCTCCTTCCTCGACATATACGTCCAACGCCTTCCAACATTTCCCTTCTTCTCTTTCCACGCTCTCAACTTCTCTTCTTCCCATTTTCATACGGATCGTCTTCCTCACTTTTGGTTAATACCTGTGTACAGTAAAGCATCACCAAAGGCTGTATTGCATTCTACCAGCAGTTTTCATTTCAAATTAAACTTCATTTCCTGAGAGAAGAGAGAGAGAAACATTGCTTGCAAGCAGGCGTTACGCAAAACCAACCGAGATGTTCCGACGAAACAGCTCTACCCGGCTCGGTCGAAGCAAATCAACATCATCAGTTCATCAGAGCAAGCAGCATGAATCCATCGACCCCGAGGTTGCTCGTCAACACGCACACGCCGCAGCAACGTTAGCTTTTGCACGAGCACAGGAGAGAAGCAGTGCTGATTTATGCCACAGCCGCGGTCAAATACACAATAAAACTTCGAGAGTTCAGACATCCAATTCGAATTCTGAGAGATTACAACAATCATATTCACAAACACCAATCGAGTCTTCCAATGCTGGCGAGCATGTCATTAAACGACAACAGAGTGTACGCTTCGCAGGGCCAAATGCGGTTCAAAGGCGGCAGTCTACGAATACAAGATCTACACAACATACTCTCCCCTCCAAAGCCAGTACCACAACCCTTCGACCCGTTGCAATGACCACGAGTGCTCCCGTACCAGCAGTATATCGACCCCCAAGTCGCTCCTCATCCATTGGCAAAGCATCATTTGGCAATGCCACCGCACAAGCAGAGTTTGTCACCGCACTAGCAGCATACGACGAATATTACACCCGCGAACCGGAAGTCCCATCTACACCTTCCTCCTATCGACGGTTGAGAAAGTCGAAGAGCATGTT
Organism: Hymenoscyphus fructigenus; assembly: GCA_001414455.1. Classification (NCBI taxonomy): domain Eukaryota; kingdom Fungi; phylum Ascomycota; class Leotiomycetes; order Helotiales; family Helotiaceae; genus Hymenoscyphus; species Hymenoscyphus fructigenus. The sequence goes on from LKUV01000150.1 coordinate 94,239, forward strand.
TAGTCCCCTCAAAGCTCCCTCTGTATTTTACACCAACGGAACACCTGAACGTTCTTCCTCCCGTCTTGGGCGTCAGAATAGCACTACCAGTTCTCGAACCGCTCGAACTACTCGATCGAAACCTTATCATATTGCTCCCTTGAGAACACCGAAATCCATGAGTTTCTTAAGAGGTGGGCGAGATGGATTTACACATAAACATGATGAAGGTGTTCAACAAGCCAGAGACCGTTTCTTTCAACATGCTGCCCAGGAACGATTGAGGGAACAACCATCATTCCTTTTTCGCTCGCGAACCCAAAAACCCGAGAAACCATTCCGGAAATCTGTCCGCAGCGGTAGTGGACATAGTGATCCATTACCCGACCTACCTGATCACGATACCACGCCTTCCTCCCTTATTCAAAACTCGAAGCTCCGAGAAAAAGCTCGAAAGGCATCGAAGACTCTGAAATTCAAACTCAAACGTGTTTTTGGCCTCATAAAAGACGAACCCATCACTATCCCCAACCAACAAGTTGAAGCTCACGAGACGCATGTGAGACAGTATTCTTGCCCGCCTAATCAAGAGGCTTTTGAGGATATCCCGTATCCGGATTCTGAATCGTTGTCAAGAGTTGCGAGTAGACAACCTTCTTTGCGTATCCTTGGGAGCAAGGAGCAATTGAGGAGTCATGCTGGGAGTGTGAGGAGTGCCAAGAGCTTCACGACGGATGATGATAACTCGAGGGTTACGAGTTGGACGAGCACTGCTGCGAATACTATTGGCAGTTCTGGGAATGCGATTCCGGCGAAGGTGTTGAGTGAGAGGGAACAGCAGAGATTGAGTATCATTCAGGAGAATGGGACGCATATCTCTTCTTCCTCGTTCCGGAGAAAGGGGTTACGAAATCAGTTCTCTGCTTATCCTCTTGTAAGACCGCCCAGTCGAGATGCACCACCGACAACCCAAGGAGTTGATAGTGCGAGAGTCTATTCTGCTCTCATGAAACGACTGGATGAATGTAGTCCCAAGCCCAAGCTTACGAATCGTGCGAGTGAGGATACTCTTAGAAGTCCGAGACGCAGTACCGATGGCAAAGAGAATCAGAAGTATGCTACTATTCGACATGTTCGGAATGATAGTGGGGAGGCACATACACATCAATGGGTTAAATCTGATTCTGTGCACTCTGCCAGAGCGGAAGACGTCTTTGGATTTACCGGGTCGCATGTTCATCAATGGGTTCCTGCTGATGGGTTACGGGAGAAGAGAATGAGAGGTGAACATGGGGATGGGGATGTGTTTACGACTCCTAATGCCAACGCCCGAGCAAGAGAACCTGAACGAGAACCACAACCGCATCATCATCGAGCTTACTCCAATGCTTCGACGAGCGTTGTCTCCATTCAGCAGCCTAGCAACAAAACTTCCTTCTACACTGTACCCGAGGAAGTCGGGAGAACGCCTCAAGAAATCGCTATCCGGAACGAGCCAGTGGTCATCGAACCAAAACGACTTCGTGAGTCTAGGTCGACATTCTTCGGGGGAAGTACCATGACCATCTCAAGAACGACAAGTCCTTTTCGTCAAGCTATGCAAAATAGCGAGAGTCCTTCGATGCGAAAAGATGAGAAATCTCCAAACCGGAAATCCGTCTATCTCGCCGTTGACGGTGGTTTTGATTCCGGCTCGATGGAGGACGAAAAGGCCGACAGCGTAAGCCTTTATTCTCGAACCACCAGTGGACAAACTCTTGCTGCAAATAGTGCTTTGAGTCTTTTGATTGATCAACATGAACAGAATGGAGGACAGGAGCAAGTTGATATCTCGGATTTGTCAGTTCATGATTCCAGCAAGGGGGATGTGGTGATTATCGATCGTTCGACGTATCGCTCTTTGAATAAGAGGGATACAGCTGGAGGCCATCAGAGAGATGCGAGTAAAACTCATAGTATTTCCAGTTCTGCGGGGAGCAATGAGTGGAAACGGTGGATGAGTTCTGAGGTTGCGAAGTTGGAAAGGGGGAAGGAGAACCAGAAAGCTGGTGGTCCTTTGAGTTCGCATCCGAAAAGTGGCTCTGGATTTGGTGAGGTGGGAGGCAGGAAGGAGTATGTTAATTATGCACTTCCGAAGGCTTATCAACCTACCACTGCTGTTTCCGTTGGCCATCACAGGGAGAGCGCGCAGATTGATGATGAGGACGTGGAGGTTTCTCAGGGGGGGCGAGTGGGTGTTAGGTTACCGGTGGGTATGGTGCAGGTGGTTCATGAGCAGAACCAGAACCTGAATCCGCAGAACCCGAATTCGAGGACTGGCAATGGTCAGGGCTTCTTGAAACCGATTTTGAAGAATAAGAGTTCGGTTTCTTTGATTGAGACGAGTGGGAATACACTTTCTACCACTTCTGGCGGACATCAAGTCTCGGCCTCTTCCGGCAATACACCTGCCTCCTCGCGCAATTTGAATCCGGGTACTTCGACGTATATCCCCATCCCGCCACCGATTCCTGGACGCTCGCCATTGAGGAATATGCAGTCCAAGGCTAGTTTAAGGAGTGTCAATACTGTTGTTACTGGACTTGGTACTGGTACGGGACTCGGAATTTCTGGTGCTGGGACTGGAAGAAATGTTCTTCACAAAAAGAATGTTTCGAAAGCCAGCTTGAGGAGTGTGAAGAGTTTTACCATGGAGACACCTTGTGCTACTCCGAGGGCTAGGCTTGTTAAACGGAAGGGGGTGCAGGCGAGCCAGAGGCAGGTGGGGAGTATGAGTCGACGGGGAAGGGAGAGGGTTGATGGTTCTGGTTCTGCTACTGGAGGGGATGGTGAGGTTGGGTTTTCTGGGGCTGGGGGTACAGGTATGGGTGAGAGGGATAGGGGTATAGCTTTTGAACGAGAGGAAAGTGAGGATTTTTATGGTGTTGAATGGGGTGTTGGTGGTGAGGATGGGCGTGTGGTGGATGATGAGATGGGGAAGGGGGGTGAGATGAGTGAGAGTGATGCGCAGGCTTTGGGGAGCCGGAAGATGGTGGAGTTGTTTCTTAGTAGTCGCCGCAAGAGGATTGCTGGGGGGAGTGAGGAGGGGGGTGTTTTTCTCTAGTTTTTGTGGGGGATATGGGGAGTTTTTGTTACGGGATTTTTGTTATGGGTTGTGTCAAAGGCTTTGTGCTAGTGATGATGAGGGAATGGGTATTTTAACTGGCTGTTTGGATTATGGGGTTGGGGGTATTGATACTGGGGTGTTATTGTGGTATTTATTATCGTTTTCATGAATTGTGAATTTGTATTGTTTGAATTGAGTGGGTGTATTAATATCATTTTGACTGGAAGCATTCATTTTTAGCTGAGTGAGTGCCTCAGTTGTGATTTTTTTGGCGATAAGTGCTTTTTCTCTATTTGGTTTGTTCATTTCTTTCCTCCCTTCTTTTTTGAATCTCTTTCATTTTTAATTTTGTAGATACTCTAGTATCCGTACTATTTTTAGGTCACTTGCGAGCAATTTTCCAAGTGCGAAGTTTAGAAGAATTAAAGTTGCAGAGAACACCTAGCTATAAACAGGTAAGGTATGAATAGTTCTAAAAAGTGAAATTCAGAAGACTTGTTTATTTCTGGGTGACCCAGGAATAGCTGGGAAATAACTGGTAAATAAGCAGGCGAGAAGGTATCTATGAGAACTTGTTGGGATTCTGGGACTTGTCCGAGAAAATTAATAACTCCGAATTTCATGGTGCTTTATCGATTTCAGTTCAAGGGCTAGTCCACGCAAGTTGTTTGTGCTAATTATTAAATTATATAAACTACGTTGAGAGAAGAAGAATAAAGGGTCCTGATTCTTTTCGCACAATCTAGACTTTCCTTTGTGGATAGCTTTTTATACCTGACATGAATTGTGACACTCTAGGATGGCGCCGGTGTGTTTTAGATCAAGACTTCTTCATAGGTGCCAGAAAGTGGGTCAGACAAGGAATAGGAAGGGTGTATTATAGTCACTATTAGCATAATTCACCGTGTCCTTCGGGGCACTTTGGCGCATTGGTTCACAATAACTGTTGTTTTTTTGCCCCCCTTCAACCGTGCCGATGCTATTTTTTGGCGTTAGTAGGGCATTTGCGAGAACGGTGCACTAAAATTGAGTCAGAATTTTGGTTTTCGGTTGTTAACACAAGAGCTAGTCTGGTTAGTATCAAGGGGTATATAACCCATACCCTCCTGGCTTTCTGTTCCACATCACAAAATCGGATTTCCAAGAAGTTAACCTCGTACGCTCCCAGAATACCTTTACTTAAAAACCGCTCACAATCGTCTTCGACGTCGCAACATCGCAGGATCACAATTAATTAGCTCAGCTTGCTAAAGAAACTTCCACAATCCTCTTCAGAGACGAAATGGATTTAGAAACACAACTTCTATCGTCCTCGTCGCTCACAGACAACGAAAACGATTATGACACGCTGTCTCATATGGTTAATGCCTCTCGCCTATTACCATCCACGACCAAGTCATCCCCGCTTTCAACCAACCAAAACACTTATCGCACGGAATCCCATGCAATCAATGCTCTTCGTGGAATACTACGGAATAGAAGGGTATTTTTACCCGACATCACAAATGTAACTTACGACATGGGTGGAAAATATCGACGAGAAATGATAAAATCAATCCACGGAGCGTCAATAGCCCAGTTAGCAATGCTGGTTAAAAACCAAACCATCAGTACAGATACAAGACAAATGGTGAAGTGTATTCTTCATCTTCACGAAAAGGTCTTGTTAGCGAATCAAAAGTACGAAAACACATTCGAGCCAGAAATATTGACGAATAAATGCGAAAACCGGCTCCAAAAGCAGTTGAAAAAGGAGTCTTTAGCTGACTGGATCGAGATGAAGAAGAGAACCAAGAAAACCATTCAAATTCGATATGGGGATTATTTCAGGCAGAATGTTGAGGCCCTTCGCGAGGCAACAATGGAGGATGTGTATGGCGATCACAAGAAAGCTAGACGGATAATTGCGACGGAAAATTGGAAGGATATATCTCAGGCAATAAAAATAGAGGAAGACCCGGAACTTGATAGCACGACGTTTGGGAAAGCACTTCTAAAGAGAGAGGTGGAAGGCCGAAGACTTGAAAGAAGGAGGAACACTGGGAAACATATCCGATGTCTTGCACGGTCAAAGACGAATATGAATGGAGACACCACATTGTTCAATTTGCACCAGTACGCGGGAATAGACGCGACAGAAATGACAGGTTCAAACATTTACGCAATGGGCACGACATGGTGGTGGATTCAACTTGCAGAGCAGATAGTCTGTGATAGGAAGTGGTTAGAAGCGAACGCTCTCGCTGACGAGGAGGATGTCTGCGATAAAAAACAAATCCTGAAATCGATACTTGCTTTCCAGGAGAGGTTCTTTGAGTACATTCGTTTCAGGACTGATGATATAAGTGGGGAGCTCAGGGTCCAAGAGTTTACCGTCACTCAGAAATATAGGGAAATAGTGGACGCGAGAAGAAAAACGGAGCGGATGGGTAGAAAGCAGAGATTTATTCCCGAGTGGGAGCTTGAGGATTGACGAGATAATATGGGATTGTTTTGAGAGGGACGGTTGAAAGAACTATACATGAGGCTTCTGTAACATGTTGGAGAGGAATTCGTCCTATTTAATAGCAGTGCATTACGCGGGCCCCTAAACTTGGTACAAAAAGGTTCTTACAGCAGTAAATTACTTCAATTTGACATCAAATATAAGTATTCCTTCCGTCCTCGAGCGGCCCAAACTTCGCATAACACATGACATAACCGAAAGAAAGGTTTGAGGTAAAAGGAGATAGGAGCGTGACTCACACCGATGGAAGATTGCTCGTTGATTGATTCCTGGGGTATTAAACAAGAATATATAGCATGGCATATGTCAACGCCAGTTTTGATGCTAGAATGCTTTTATGAGTCTCCCTACGCAAACACCTCACAATGGCTTTTTCATCGTTGAACTCACTACCTGATGAACTCCAATGCCTCATCCTCTCATTTCTCGACTTTACAACACTCATCACCATCCTCACGGTCAATAAAAATATCCACAATCTCTCAAAATTACAACCTCTTTTTCGCGACCCAGAAGCTCGTATTCAGTTTCTCATCACCCAAGAGGACTCTCCCGAAAATACTCGTCGATTGGGTAGTAGAGTTTACTCCGCAAAAGGCTGGACATGGCCCGAATGGGCGTGCAAGAAAAGGTTCATCTGCTTCTTATGTTTGAAACTATTAAAACGCCATAATTTCGCATATGGAAAATTCTTTAGGTTGTTGCTGGGGGAGTCCCCAATTCCGCTTCGTAAACGGTTTTGCATTAATTGTGGGATGAAGGGGAAAAGAGGGGAGAGAAAATATGAACCTAGTGTCATGATTATGAGTGTTCATCATGGATATATGATCTATCTTTGTGGGGGGTGCAAGGAGTGGAGTGGGGATTTTTATTGTATGAAGGAAAAGTTGTGCTTTTCATGTACGGAAAAAGAGTTGCTGGAGTTAGAGAGGTTTGTCGTAGGATTTCTAGAGGGTCGGGGGTGGCTTGATGGGGAAGAGTTTTTGGTGCAGGATGCTGTCAAGAAACAGCTTGCTACTACACAAGCTGTGATGGACACACTCAAAAAGGAAGGAGAGACGTGGCCAAGGAGACCACCTTGTTGTCGGAGTTTTGGAAGCAGGTGGAGGTTTAGTCCTGCTGCCTTTGCAGATGAGCCCAATTTTAGGAATCGGGGGTTTCGCATCTCTGGAATGGCGCAATATCCACTTGGGGAACCGGAGGAGGATTATTCCAGTATGTTTGTGCCATTTCCCTATTCTCTCAGGGGATATTAAGGCAGGTAGTAAGCCAGGATAGTACGTAAATAATATAAAACTCATGAATAGAAGGCTACCAATTGGCTGGTCTAGGTATCTTCAGAGCTGATTCTTGATTGTTTCTGTTCAGTTGTTAATTACATGAAAGAGAAGTGGTTATTGCTCTCTAGATTGCTTAAAACAGTTTAAAATAGTTATCGTGTTTGATTTCTTACCTCAGGATATATTTAGACTAATAATTTCGTGGTAGGTACAATACAGCTGTGTTCTCCACAATTGATGCAAATCATTACTTTCATATGGTCCTAGCGGAAAATTCCCTTGCGTCCCCAACGACTTACGTCTTGAAAGGAACAACGAGCTTCAGGTACGATTTTTGTATGTGATGCCTTTGAACTTGAGTAATGAAGAACTATACTTCAACGGACTGTATGAAAGCATATGCATTAAATCTTGTAGGCAAAGTCCGTGATGTTTTGCTCGTTAGTGACCACTGGGGATGCTATGGCCTCTTTTCTCGAAGTCCCCGACCCAACAATGGCGTGTCTATGCTTGAGCATCCGGAATTCGACATTCAAAAAACAAAAATCTACCAACAACGGGGAACAAGGAAGAAATCTGAACTACAAAAAAGCGAAGCGATGGTTCCCCAACCGCCACTTCTAGTTCCAAGCAGCAAGTAAAACCTGCTGACCAGATTGCAACATGTTGTAAATTTGCTATCAAAAGACTGCAACCCAACGCTGATGTTCTAGGTGTGTGGTCTTCCTATGTCTTGATGTGATTGCCCTTCTAGCCGGCAGGCCAAGTTCTTCGATTACTAACCTGAGAGACATGTACGAGCTTGGTTTCGGAAGTGTCAACACAATGTCTATTATTGGCGATAGCCCTAAAACACTTTTTGCAACAATATTCTTGGCAAACCTGCCATAAGGAATATTTCACTCCTTTACCTGCTATACAATGGGTTATTCAGTAGTGTGCTGGGTGCTTACGAGTGGTCGCTTTTCGCCAAGCACCGCCAGCCCTTGCGGGTAACTTTACCGAAAGGTCAACAACGCTCAACTTACTTTCTTCAATTACCATATCGGTACGCTATCGTAAGTAATTCTTCCAGAATAAAACAAGTCAATCAACTGATTTTCTCAGCCACTCCTCATACTTTCTGGCTGTCTACATTGGGGTGTCTCTCAATCTCTGTTCCTCGCTCGCGTAAATTTCACTGCTAGTGATGACACTGTTGCAAAAAATCCACTACCCATCTCTGCCCTTGGTTTTTCCTGTATTGTCATATTCCTTTCTGTTACTACAGGAGCAGTTGCTATTTTGGCTTGCGTACTAGTTGGGAGATATGACTCTGGAATCCCAATCGTGAAAAATTGCAGCGCCGCCATTAGCACAGCTTGCCATCGACCATTTGAAGACACCTCGGCCTTTCTTTTACCACTTCAATCGGGTGTTGTTGGCGATACTACTGATGATATTGGAAATTGCTGCCTCACCAGCTTCGAAGTCACTCCTCCGGAGGCAGGCAAGCTTTACGTGGGGTCGCGAGAAAAACATGAATGATGTTTAGCTAACTCTTTTGCTGTCATTCTGATGACTTGTAGTTTAATCTTATAGTTGGTTTATCTGGGAAACCTCCATAATAAAATCCTGGAGTTATTACAGTGATTTTCCCGATGCTCAGTTTTTAACGCTTATAAAGTGACCACTGTGAAAACAACCCTTCAGTTCTTTTTATCACCTCAGAAAATAACTCGATTACACCTCATTTACTCACCAAAGAGAGTCGTAAAAGTCTTGAGCTTTACTGTGCGTACACTCCTTCAATATATTGCCCTAAAAATTCTTACACATTTGCAACTACCTATTGTGCGAGAACATCTAGAACAATGGAGAAAACGGTTTTCCCATTCGTCTAAACGTTCTTGGAGAATTGCTGTAATCGACCTAGATTTTTGAACTGTACTTTCAAGGTCAGGTGTACCTAAAGAAAGGCCCGGCTCTCTTACTCGCACGCCGAAAAGGTGGAGTTGAATTAAGGCAACGACAAATTATAGCTTCAATTACATTGCAACCCTTCCCCTAGTATTCAGCACAACCCTCCCCAGATGAAATCCATTACTTCGTAGAGTCGCACATGCCAATATCCCCAAAGTATCAAGCATGAGCGCCTCCTACGAATAAAACAAGCGCGTCATATTCATCAGCAAGAACCCCAGGAACCCACCATTTCTCATCCAACCAAGTTCCCTCATTACCCCTATCTGAGAACTCTCATCCAGTAACGATCTGAATATTACCAGCGGAGTACGTATGTCCCGAATTCTTGATCCAAAACTCGGGGTAAAAGTGATCGAAGTCTTTTCGGAACGTTTGCGAATGGTCTGGGAAACGCGGGATGGGGGCATCGAAGTGGGTAATACGGTAGTTTGAGCCTTTAGATGGAGCTTGCTTTTGAATGTGACTTGATATATCTGCCGTGCCGATGTGGGGTTGGCCAAATGTGTACTGTTGACTTAGTTAACTGGAAGTTTATATATATGCTATTCATTCTAGACCTACCAAATTGACGTATAGCCCTTGATTGCGAAGATAAAAGCGCTGCGACCGCACCACCAAGGGAGTGACCTGTAGTAATAACTTTATACCCGGGGTACAATTTCAAACCCTAATTGACGGCGGTGAGAACGACAGGGCGACAGAGCGAGCATTAAGGGAAGCTTGGTAAAATCCACCATGAACTTGGCAATTGTCTTTTGTACCGTCAGAGCTACACAGATCTGCCGTCACTTGAATTTCGCCTAAGTCGGCTATAACATCTTGAAGATGCCCATCTGTGGGATTGGTTCCTTGAAAGGCAATGACGATCAGTTTTCTCGTGTTGTCAACCGCAACATAATCTTTCGGATTGAACTAAGTACACGAATCCCTAAATCTCTTAGCTTACTAGATCGATTTGAACTTGAGGTATTTGATAGCACTTACGTTTCGAAAGTAGCTATTACATGCGTATCCGCGGTTTCGACAGCTGAGTAGTTCCCTTTCGCTGAAGATCATGTAAGCTTATTGTAACTGTTCTTCTTGTCGATGTTATTGTAGCAGTAAGCAGCCCCGGCATATTTTGGGATTCCTTGAGGGGGGTCTGCAGAATGTTAGAGAAGTATCATACTACACACGCAAGAAATCAACTAACCTCTCCTGAAAAGATTACCGGGGCTCCACGAGGGACTCGCATTTGCGGCTGCGACAAAAAGTGCCAGTGGGTAGATTAAGGACGAAGAAATCATCTTGGAAACAATCTCGTCGTAGGGTGAGTTTTTGGAAATGGAAGTCGTGAAATAGAATTACGGAATAGAAAGAAAAGAAAGCCAACACTAGATTAAAATAAACCAATGTGGTTCTAGCCAAAAGAACGATAATTAGTGACTTTGCCATCCCAAAAGTGGAGGACTTCCACTTTGTTTATAAACTTGTCTGCAAAACTTCCAGTCCACCACTATGCCGCAGTCCACTACCATCCACATATTCAGCCGCTCAGAGGCTCTGTGAACATTCCTGAGTTAATCTCCACTATCATCCCAGCTAAAGGTCTGCACAATGTCTCTATTGAGCGAAACTGTACCCACAGTAAACAAGGTTACCAATGAGCATGTTGAAAACACCCCCTCTCCCGATATTTCGAAACGGGAGGGCTTTGAGTATGAATCCGTAGATTCCGCCAGTGATCACTTGATATTTGAAATTCCATATATCGCAAGAACGTTTGCGAAATTAACTAGGGAAGTAAGTATAGAATTACTGGGATGGGTTTGGGATATACCTATGTAGAAGTTCGACCAGGTCGCTGGGGAAGCAGTGAGGCATGCTAAGCCTTGGTTTCCAGGCCCCACAAACCTCAACGGTGAAGTCACTAGCCTGCCATCTTTTTAATCACACCAGCAGCAGTCTCTCGGCCATCATTCACTCCTCCCAATAGCCGCGCATTCGCCCTTACCTTAGTGCCACTTTTTTTATCTTCATCTAGGAGCATGCACAAGTTATCACCAAATTCCTCTGCAGAAATATTAAGTGCGCAACTCTTGTTGGCATAGAAGCCGATTTTGAGATATTCGGCACAGGTCGCATTGACATAGGTATCATACCATATAGGAAGAATTATTTGCGGCACACCAGACCTATTACTGGATATGCAGTCAGCTACCATTGTTGGAACGAAGTTGGGGATAACTTCACGCACCTGCACGTCCCAAAGTACGCGTTAGCCCCTCCATGATGAACATGCGCTACCACTCCAGGACGTGTTAGCAAAGAAGCAGGGTCAACCGCCAACCAGTCTACCATCTTGACCCTGTCTTCGGTCCACGAATCTTCAAGAGCAGCTATTACGCTGGTTAGGTCATCATCGTCTGGCACCTTTCTCTTCCACAAAACCAACAGCTGTGGGCTCTGCTTCAACGCTCGTCCCAACCCTTTTGCCAGAGCGATGCAGTCTTCTTTCGACAGCGCCAAATTGGAGCCAAAGCTCACCAATGCCTTCGCTGTTTCACTGCCACCCATCCATTGCAAAAGGTTGCGACCATCTTCATTAATGGCATCGACCGCCGAGGGCAAAGATACAATCGGGCCACAAGCGGTGACATTATTTAGAATGAGGTCCAACGGCAGACACAATTCTGGGAGATCTGGGACCAAGTAATGTGTTCCTTCGGAGACATACGGCTCGATACTTGGAATCGGGCCTGGAAGTCCGAGTGCTTTCCGATCTGCTGCGATCTGGCGAAAAAGGGGAGACAGCTAGAAACAATGGAGTCCGAGACGCACAAGAATCCATATATTGGGAATAATTAGGTGTACAGGTAAGGGAAATGGAAAACCTGAAGACATTGCTGGGTATTTCCATAACACCCCTCCCCTAGGTTGGATTGGTGCCAGCAAATCTTTGAGGCCCATTGGAGACAAAATCACTAGCTTCACTCCTTTCATACTGTGTCGATAAGCGTCGATCTCAGGCGCAAGAGTTGAATCAACTACTACGACCTGCGGTGATATCTCGTGGAGTAATTTAGCGCAGGTTCTGTACAGGGTAAGATAGTTTCCATCAGTCCAATGCTCCATCATCCGGTCCACGGCGGTGATGCTGGTAATGGCGCCACGAGAGCCTGGTTGATGGCGTAACCCATTGACGCTGTGCCCTGCAGAAAGGTAGCTTTCGAACATTGAGCTACCGGGTCGGAGATGGAACCGGGCATTGGGGAGAAATTCTTTAACGCGATGTTCTAATGATGCTGTCGAAGCGATGTGTACATTGGAAGTGGCAGCCGATTGAAGCTCGTTTACAACTGCGAGAATCACATTTGTTTGACCGCGGTCGCAAGAAGTGATGAAAAGAACTGGCTTGGTCTTTTCTTGGACCGCCATAATTTATGGTGCAAAGCGAATCGCGTTTAAAAATTGCAAGTGCATATTTATACATGTTTCCATCTAGGCCAGTACTTGTCTATGGGCATGGGTGTACTTAACCAGCCGAGATAACCAACAAGTAATTATATGTATATGGTTGTTGAAATATTGTACCCGCATTGTTGGCTTACTTCTTCCAATTTCGAAACTCTAGCCGAGGTTGGATATTCGCAACTTCTTTTTTTCTCTTGTTTTCTGTTTCTTTTGTGAAGCGTTGCAACCGAGAATATGGCAAGCGAAACTTCCCCAGTATTGTCCCACGTTCTCATAATTGGGGGTTGCGGGTTTCTCGGAAGTCATATCGTCAAGGCCATGGTTGAGCGCCCATCGCGCCCAAAGGTCTCAGTGGTGAGTCGCTCACCGGCCCGCCATCGTGTCCAAGGCGCCGACTACTACGATGGTAACATCTCCAAGAAGGCTACTCTCCTCCCAACAACCATCATAAACACCGCATCTCCACTTGCAAATGCAGGCGTCAAGGACTCCACTGCCACAATAATTGAGGGGACTTCCCTCACTCTTGCCCTAGCAGCAGAGTCTACATCAATAAAACATTATATATGTATCTCGACTACGTCTATTGTATCTGGGCGCCATTCCCCGTGTTTCTGAAGCTGCCGCAACACTTATTGATCCAAATAACCATCATAATCCTTATTCTGCGGCTAAGGCGACCGCTGATGCCATGGTGCTCACCGCAAATCAGCCCCTACGGTTGAGAACCGCCATCCTTCGACCATGTGGTATGGTGGGTGAAAATGATGTGCAAATTATACCAGCTATACTAGATGGTATGAAGCAAGGCATGGCGCGCGTCCAGATTGGACATGGACGGAATAAATTTGACTTTGCCTACGCTGGGAACGTTGCTGATGCTTGTGTGTGTTGTGCTGAAGCCTTGGTGTGGGAGGAAAACCAGAAAGTTAGTATCGAAAAAGGAAAGAAAGTAGCTGGAGAAGACTTCTTCATTACGAACGATGAGCCTATGGGGTTCTGGGGCTTTGCGCGTCTTGTTTGGCGACTAGGAGGTGATCGTACCCCGCCGGAGAAGATCATTGTGGTGCCTATTTGGGTGGCTTCTGTTGTAGTTGAGTTAGCTGAGTGGGTTGTGTGGGTAGTTACTGGAGGGAGGAGGATACCGGAGAAGTTTAATAGGAGTCAGTTGGGGAATTGGAGTTTGGATCAGACTTTTGATATTGGCAAGGCGAAAGAAAGATTACAGTGGGAACCGAGGGTGAAACTTGAGGAAGGAGCGAGGGGTGTGGAGGAATGGAGGGTGAAGAAAGCTGGATAGGTCCTTACAGATGGAATGGTACTTCAAAGCGAATCATAAATGTTGGTGACCCTGATCGCACTCTTGAGAAGTTACTAGAGCAAAGGGCAAGGCTACTTTACATTTCAGCATTATCCACAAAGAAAGAAATAGCGACTCGCGACAAAATACAATCTAATAGACGCTAGGTTGCAAATCTTATAGCACTTGGAAACTGTTACTGATTTTTCGAGTGTCGCTGTAAATCTGTAGCCCGCCTCGTGACTTGGAACCCCCTTGTACAGCCACTTCTTGTTTGAGACAGGCCCGCATAATTTGTTGCACACCGCGAGAATTTTTAGTAGTTAATCGACTAAAAATAAAACTGAAATTTCTTATATCTTCGCTTCTAAATAACCGATTTCATTGATTTCGATGTTGAATAATAACTTGCTAGCGTATCTTAAGGTGACTCAAAAAAATTAAGCTTATCGTAAGTAGTGAGGACTGTCTTTCTGGTATAATTGGAGAGAAAGGGTTGGGATAACAGGGGGGCGGATGGATGCTCTCGGCTAGAACCAACTTTATTACGCCGACAGAATAAAGAAAGGTCTAGTCCTAGCTAGTCCACTCTTTTGCCCCGCAAGGAAAGAACGACCGTTGACAATTTTCAATTGTCGATATTTTGCTAGAATATCTGGAACAATCATATCATTGGAAAGACTCAAAGCTATGCAAAAATAGGCCCTAGGTCTTTTGACTCTTTTCCGCCAAATGAAATATTCTTGTCCAGCCAGCATTCCCAATCAGAGTTTTGCACAACTTTCCATTCTTATCTCGTTCTTGATTATTCTTTTCTGACTGCTTAGCGAGCCCAAATTTGGCATTGAACTTTCGTGTGAGTTCATCGGATATGGTGTACGGAACACTACCACGGAAGTACAAATTGTCGGAAGGGTCAAGCATAAATTCACGTCCGAAAGCAGCAACTCGGCATATCTCTTCATGGAGGCGATCAGTCATTGTGTGCTTGGAAAGTGCGAGGTATCCATCGAGGAGATGATGCAAGAAGAAAGAACCATCGGAGTACATTCGTTTTTTTGGATCGGGGATTGACTTGTCTTTCAATGCACCATCTGGGTTCATTGCAGCTTCAGCAAGCTTTACGGCACACTCCAAGTGCTCTGGTCTTTGGGTGAGTTCGTATAGGAGGGTGAAACCATGAATTGCGAATCCGGTATTGTAGGTCCACTTCATCTTGTTGATATCAGCTGATCCATCTTCCTTGTACACCAAACTATCCCATATCAAACCATCCTTGGGATCCTGAAAAGTCTCGATCATGAATGCCAAGGCCCGTTGAGCAAAGCCGAAGAGTACCTGGCTGTGTTCTATGGCACAAATTCGAAGTGCGGCGACGGCAGCAGGCTGTAGGATCTCGAAGTCAGTATTGAAATTTCTAGAAGTATATTTGAGGAAAATGAGAAGGAAATAAAAATGTAAGAGGAGGAAATGAGCTGTCTGGAAGGGAAACAGTGTCTCAAACCCCTTAAAACAACCCAAAAGAGGGGGGAAGAGCACGGGGAATACCCACTCCACAAGAGCATGCGTTCCGACAACTTTGGTTGTTGATATGCCATGGAACTCCACCATTCTTCTGAGCTGATGGTAAAATGAGATTAATTAGGATATCTTTCGCTTGTCCGAGAAACCTGCCATCACCTGTAGCTTGGAAAGTACTGATGAGACTCTGTGCTGCATGAGCGTTGTCATCGTAATATATATCTTCGTTTCCGGGAAACATCTTCCAGGCACAAAAGCCATGTCTCTCTGGGTTCCAATATGCTTGTAGACACTGAATGGATTGCTTGATCATCGCTGGTGGCAGGCATTCTGCGGCTGCTTGCACCATGATGACAACGGGCTGGCGAAGATGTTAGCGAATTAAAAAGGTGAGAGATTGACTTTCTTCCGAATGCACCTGCCATATTTGAAAGTTGCCCGAAACATGTAGGACAATCTCAAATATTCTCCGAAAACATTTCGGAGAATTATTCTTAATTCTCCCAGCCGTTTTCGAAGAATGTAGATAAAGGGGTCTTCGCTAAACAAAGCCTAGAACTCTTACATACCCAGACGACATAACCGAAGTGATCATTTGCTTCCAGGGTACTCTCCGAATTTACTCGACCTTGAAATTGAGCATTCTTAGAGGAGTAGAAGTACGAAAAGGTGCTCTTGGCGAGGTCGGTGGAACCAAAAAGCATACTATGGGAAGCCGATTGAGGAATAGCATGTTCCATGTTTTCGACTTTGTTACGGATACTTCGCATCAAGTTCTTCATCTTGATTCGAGAATATTGAGAATATCGTATGCCTTTGGCGTTCTTGAAAGGGAACGGAGTACGGTATTTGAGGTCACGGTTCACTCAAAAGGACGCTCTGACCATGAAGTGGAGTGTCTCAGTTGCCACCACTGTACGAGTAGAAACCAACAAAGTTACCTCACAAACTCACGAAGATCCAAATACCCCATCACTCTTCAACACCTTACCAAATTACTCCCGCCATTGGTAGGCAGTAAATATTTTGGGTTCGTAACTCCCGAAGCTCTTGTCCAAGTAATTACTCTAAAAACTTGGAACAATTTGAAATTATCCCAGTTATCCGAAACATTCAGCTAATATTGTCCAAATTGCCTGTGTTAATACTTTGGATTATGTTAGAAGGCTGGAACAACAAGAGCAAGGGCAGGCACAAAGCTGAAGTATTTAATGTTCTTTTTATCGTCCAGCCAGAGTCACTCTACATTACCCAAGCATCAATCTGCTACATACATTCGATAATTAAAGGATTCAGCACAATGACCACACTGGCCGCATTTTTCACTGCAGCACGTAAAGTCTTCAGCGGCATTCATATCCATTACTCTTGAAGTCAAGGGGTTGAACTTCAAAGGGAAGGGGTCCGTGAAGCCACTTGTACCTCCAACAGCTCGTCCTTCTGGTTTCTTACTTTCTACTTTCTTGTTTTTATTCGCCTTACTATTCCTTCTGTGTCTTTTACCACTCCCTGAATCTGCCTGTCGCTGTTGAGTTTTAGGGATCGCGAATAGATCGGCCGGCGGGGGAACGCTGTTGAAACTTTCCCTTCTCTGGTTGAATTCCTGTTCCCCACGTTTGCTCGAGGTCGTATTTTCGTCTGGGGGTGAAGGAAAGGGAGGAAGACTTCTTTGAGTATCCTTTATGGTCTTCAGGTTGCCGGCACTGATGAATTTCATCGTCTGCCATTTGTGCAAGTTTGTGTTGCCAGAATTGGGAACAAAAACTGGCGCTGAGCCTCTGAGGGGACTCGATTTCGTTGGTAAAGGCTTTGAATTTCTTGTAAGTAAACTCGACTTTTTTATCTCTCGGTGTCACTAACAGTCGGAGAGTCCTCAAAGAAAGCCGTGCCTTTGAAGATCTCGTTTATTTCAGCTACTTCCTCTTCAGACAATTGAATGTTGACATGCGGGCCACTATCCGCGGGTGGGCCATCTCCGGTGGTCTTTTCTGGCAAGTCTTTGGGACTTCCAGAATTCGCTGCCTTATCTGCAGACGCATTTTGAGATGGATGGGATGTTTTCTTGGTTTCTTCCATCGCTCGAGTTTTTCTCCATGCGCATGGGACTGTGTGGACTTTGGACTTTGGACTTTAGAATCATTGCAAGTAAGATGCAAGCTCCGCCATTTGGAGTTTAAATCATTCCATCTCATCTTATAAAGAGGTGCGGGGTTAGTGTAACAACAAGTTTAGTACGCAAGATGCCTTGGACAACTGACGGAGAATCAGTCTTTGGGTGCCGTTTTTGGTACAATTGAGCTCCTTCACATAGGAAATATGATAAGCCTCTTCTCTTTATACTAGCATCATTCCCGATTCCTTGTGATATTTAAATGTGATAAAAACAAAATCGTTGAAGTGAAATTTTAAACGGGGCATCATGTGATGCTCGGTTTGAATTCCAATTTAACGGCTTCGGATTTCCGAATCCCGTCCAGCTCTAAAAACTTCATTCTTCCAATAAATTATTATGTTTAGCTCAAGTGAGAAATTCCAATCCGTTCATTGGATTTGGAGAAGGAATATTCCAGTAACTTCTTCATGCCAAGAAGCAATGTCATGTCTGAAAACGGGCAGCTCTGAAAGCCCGGAATTAGGTAAATCCGAGCCTGTTGCAAGCTTTCAGCTGCGATGCCTCAAAATCTCACTCCGACCATTAACTCATCTGCCGTTCTGGGACTGCCCATGAGCATCGATAGCAATGGCGGAAGCTCTTGGAGCAGCAGGCTCAATTGCAGGCATTATTAGCTTCGGTCTGCAACTTGCCACAACCCTCCAAATATATATCGAGACGATGCTTGAGGCTGAGGAAAGACTCCGGGATATCACATTCGACATCAACTCCACTGCTTCCGCATTGAGACAGCTTCAAGATATTATCGACGAGGACAAAACCGGGATTGATGTTGGTAATTTCACGCCGAAGGTCTTCAAAGACGAAGGTCGTCGGGAAATTGAAGCCATCGCTCAAAAATGTGGAAAGGTTTATAGAACGATCGTTTTGTTGGTCAACAAAGCCGGTAATCTAGACTCGAAAAAGCCCGTGTCGACAGCTTCTTCTGATGTGGTACCATTGAAGATATCGAGCCTCACTAGAATGATGAAATGGCCTTGGGTTGAACCTCACATCAAGAGGTGCCAGGAACAACTGAGATGGTTGAAAATGAGCCTTCTTTTCAATCTTCAACTGGCAAGTCTTGCGAGACTACAACTGGGGTAGGTTCTCCTGATTATTTGATTAATATCCTCAACTTAAAAATTACTCCTCTAGCACACCAGATAAAGCAAGGGATGAGGATGAACTTGTAATAAGGAAAATGATCGTATTTTTGAGACAAAACGAAATTGATGCTGCGAGGGCTTTGACCAGGAAGCCAGAAAAGAGACAAGCAGTCGCATCTAGTTCGTCGTCGACTTCGTCTGCTTCGGCTCCTATTTTCTCGGAATCTTTGGTATCTCCGTCGCCACCCGAAAATATCAAGCCCCCCGAAAATCCCATGAACAAATTCTCTGTTAAAGCCCGCTCGTTCAATCCTGGAGCGGAAGAAACGAGTGGCATAAGTGTAATGAGGTACGTTCTAAGTACCACTCCGCAAGAACCCTCTGCTAAACATCTCAGCGAGAAGGAGAACGCTCCCATCAACACCGATAATATCTTTCAGCTTAATATGATTCTGCCGCATGTATCCAAGGTTCTAATGCAAAGTCCCCATTTATTGATGCTCAATTAGAAATGCATCTCCGTATGCTCCTGGCAAAGTCCAAACCGTGAATGGGTTTCACCAACCAGAGAACAACACGAAGTATATGTTAAGCACCTCCCTCGGAGCGCATTATTTGCTGAAACAAATACAGGAATTTACGACGCATTACTACAAGGATTCCAGAGGAGCCAGAAGAGTGCCCCGAAGCAAATCGTACAGTATCAAATGAAATACCACCAGAACCCAAAGAGGTACCAAAACAGGAACCAGAGGTTTTCCAGCCGAAAAATGTCTCAAAACAGTTGGTAAGTCAAGCCACTTCACCGCCATCGACTGGAGAAGCTGCCTCGTCCAGAGAGAACGGTCTTGCTCTAGCTACATCCATACAACAGACTCTCTCTACAGTGTCTGGAATGTCTAGAATTAAAAGACTTCCGTCCTGGCTGAAAGAACTCTTCAACCCACATGGGGACTCCTATGACTGGGAAAGCGAAACACTAGAAGCTTTCGTTCTGCTTGATGACACGTCGGACATAATCAAAGTTCCTTTCGGGGACAAAGGACTTCGACGACTGAAGAAAAGGTTGGGTGTTTCATGGGATAAATATGCTTCTCTGAAATTTGACCAACACCAACTCGTTGATAAAGCGATCCTGGAAGCAAAGCTTTTGGACCCACGGGAGAGGATTTGTCTTGGCGTCGGATTATATCCACGAGCTGAGGACGATGCGATCTTCGTTTTCTTCTCTTTGGGTGACCACGTAGAACCAATTCACTTCACTGATTTTCTGGGACGCGAATTCAAATTCCCATTTCAGTTTTTCCGTTTATGGGATGTAAGATTTTGAACTAAACAAACAAAAAATCGGTGCCAAAGGCTAACCATGAACCTAGAAATCGAACCCAGAGTTTATTCAATTGTTTCAGCACATGAATGAAGTTGGGTGCTATGTGTCGGGCGGTTGTTATGACATTCTTGACGAGGGTGGAAATATTCTCATGCCACATACCATAAAACACTCGATCGAGCCAGGTGCTCGTCTTAGTATGCAAATATGGGCCAAACCAGAGATTGACCATAATTTACTCATCGCCGAGAAAGAAGCTATACAGAAATCGAAAGCCGCCGCGGTGTATCTTACTATGGGCGAAGGAGAAACAGGGGGGGGAAAGGAGACTCTCAAGCTCAAAGATGCACTTGGCAGGATGTATACTCTTCCGTTTGGTATTTGCAAGACCTGGGATGTAAGAATTTATTCCCAAGATTCAGTGTTGTAAAAAGCTAACTCCTTTAGGGAATCTCAAAGTTGATAAATCAAGCCTTTTTAAACATCAACATCTATGGTCCTCACGTGGCGAATGGTCATTATGATCTAGTCGGGCCCGATAACTGTAGGATCTTACCTCAATTATGGGAAGAGACGGTCCAACCTGGCTGGTTGGTTTTGATGTGCTTGTGGCCTAAGCCCGAATATCCATCTAATATTCTTCCTTGGCATATAATCCCGATACGGTCAACACCACGTAGGGGTTTATCTTCTCCTCCTCCCCCACCTCCTATATTAGGTCAGTGTAGCATCCCCGTTGCGAGGTCTCTGGGCAACCCCAATTTTGTGCCAGGAGCTCGTTTGGGAGATCACCGCACAAGCGTTTTCGAATCAAATGCGAGGACGGAGTTTCCAGTCATCAAAAGTCCAAGAGATATACTGCGAGAACGCGCGATCCGAGAAAGCACAGAAAAGAACACTATAACTGAAGAATCACCCAGACTCAGGTCTGCAAAACCAACCTGGAGTGCAGGTAGAAGCGTACCAGTGGTTCCTCTTACAAAGGTAGAGAATTCAAAGCTAGCACCGGATTTTGAAATGTGGGGCAAGGAAGTCAAGGGTGCCAGTGAGGACTGGAATGAGGACTTTAATTTGGACGATGAAGCGGCGCGTTCAGAAAAAATTCGAAGACGACTTGCAATAGAGGTCGACCCGAAGAGGGTGATGACAGGAGGGATTAAGCCGTCGACTGACCTCGATATCGGAGGTCAAACTGAGCCGGGTATGGTTGGCCCCCCTACAATGCCAGTCCGAAAGAGTGCAGCATATGCCAACAAGCCTCAATCTGCTTTCATTCCTCTCTCCGCAACTTCTCAAGAACAATCACCTCTTGCTCTCCCCCAAGCGGAGGCACGAGACCAAATTGCCAGGAGCTATTCTAGCGGCCATGCAGCAGAATCTGCAGCACCCGAAGACAAAGGAAAAGAGGGGTCACCTATCAACCCTTCTGCCGTTCGACTTGAAGAATTGTTCGACGAGTGCATGCCTCCTTCGCGAATGTCTCCGCAGATTTCAGAGGATTCTTGGGCAACAGACAGCATCATTTCCATAGATTCTGCTCTTGCTCTTGCACAAGGTATTGACGAAGATTGCCATGATATTCGTAAGCGCGTAAATCCGGGTCCAAAGCATGGTGAAGATGACGAAGATTCGGAAAATGTAGATCTCGATATTGAACTTGACCTCGACATAGATCTTAACATGGAGGAATTAAGTATCGGTGAGTTATTGGGGAGATATACGAATGCGACCGATACTGCCATAGGGATAGAAGAGGATCATAAAGTTGAATCCTCTAGCAAGGGGTCTTCTAAGAGTTGGTGAACTTACGCTACAATAGAACAGTGAACAAGTTCTTGAATATCTCTTTATAATGCATGCTAGCATATTGTGAATTTATTTCTAAACTTCTAAACACTTTGTAGCAAAGAAGAGTCCACTTATTTTGAAAATTAAAATAAAACCCAGCAAAATCCCAACCTCCCAGGTCGCTATGGCATCTCACTGCCCAAAGGACGGGTCAGAGAAAATTCAACGGATTTCCTATTTGTTCTTTCATAACAAGCTCTAAAGAATCAGGCGGAAAGAAAACATTTTTACAAGGGGGGGCTGAAAACAAGGAACAATTAAACCATCCATGAATTGACTGGACAAGGAATGGGGTCAAGCAACTGAAATCATTCCCTATGAGATCAAGAACCTTTGTTCACTCTAACATTCCATTGACCGTCAAGCTTACGAGGTCCCACAAACAAAAAGTTACCCACTTTATATACTCAACTCAAATTGGCATCGAACCAAAGGATTCGAGTGGGGTTGGTACAGCGGTTCCTCGAGGTCCCGCCGACGTCGCTGAATTGGTACAATGGGGCCCAGAGTTCCCGCCGATGAAGCACTTGGTTGATCTGGTACATCTTTTCTGAAAAACAAGCCGGCAGCTGAGGAAGAAGTTACTTCTTTTTTTATTTTTTTGTTGTTTTCGTGGCTCGAGATCAGACCGCTAAGCGAGGGGTCGACAACTTTGAGGCTTTTCTTTGTACGCATAACCTCACAATAAGTATTCACTTATTTAGCTTGTTTCAGATTCTGGCGCCTTTCCTAATTAGGCGGTTTGAGACAAAGTGCGATGTGCCAACGAAAGTCATTTTCTATATTCACTTGAGTCGGGAATTTCCTAATCGAGCGGTTTGCGACAAAGAACTTGAGGCTTCGCAATATTCACTTAGAGGTCAGAGGCGCTTTACCGATTTAGGCAGTTTGCGAAAGGTTTTCGAGGATTCACTCTTGATTCTTTCCTGTTTAGACGATTGCGATAAAGTGCGTTGTGCAACAAATGACTCATCATTTGAGAGCTGGAAGTTTCCCCCAGAGCGACCCTTCGAGGATTCATCCTCAGAAGATTGGTTGGTTTGCGACAAAAATGCCGAACAATTGACATTTACTCTTCACTTGGGGTTAATGTTGCCACTGAGAGGTGGAAGAGGAAGAGGTTAGTCGATGGGCTGCGCTTGAACTACTTGGACATGAACTCTGGGAAAAGGAAATCATTCTACGTGCTCAGATTTCATCTTCCTTAAATCTTTAATCCTCCGATTTGAAGGTAACTCTTTAGTCACCTCGTTCCTATCCGTAGGTAAAACTATCATTTTTAAAACTTCTGATACGAGAAAATATCCAAAACAAGAAGAGCTGTCCTATTCTATGACTAGGTCATCAACTTCTGTCAATACACCATACCCAATACTTTTATGCAGGACATAGTTTTACAGAGAATAGAACTAAAGCTCTCTTGGGCCGCGGGAGCCGTAATATTAGGTAAATTCTACAGTCGAAGAACCAATGAATGCAATGCAACGCAACGATAGAATTTTCTTCGGAGGTAGAACCTATTCGACAGCAAATTGTATTGCACCAAAACATGGAAGTCAAATGCTACGCGCAAAGCCACAAAATTTACTGGTGAGAAAATTGATAATTATTTTATTTGGTGGAACACTTCCAGCAGAAACATGATCTGCCGTCAACTCTTCGATGTTGACTTTGGGATCAACACTAAGCTTTAGAAAAAGGGGTTCTTATGCCTAATGACTTATTACTTCTGCTAAACTTCTCATTTGAACCAAAATTTTCAAAACTCGGCTGTCTGATGTGACAAGAGCAACCGGCGTTCCAACCAAGCTACATATACTAAACCAACAAGCTGAAATAATTACTGCCTCTTGTCCTCTCCTAAGCTCTCGTTCCCAACTTCTCTTATCCAAAACCATTGAAACTCACCTCAACCCGTGCTCCCATACATTCCCTGAAACTCATTGCTTTAGAGTAGATGAGATAGCAAAGGGCTTGGAATTAAAATTTGTATGGCATCTCTCTAGGGCAATGAGATGCTCTAGGATCCCAGGAGTGACAATAGAGGAAAGAGGAAGGGTCACTCCAAACATCTTACCTATTCTCGGCGCAATCGAAAAGACAGTTTGCACAATAAGTTGATAAAAGATAGTTTGGTAGAATCACGCTCTGCATTGACCTATTCCAACACTAGACTTACAATATCCATCCATTGAAAAAGAGTCAAAGAAAAAAGAATGAACCAAGGAAAGAAAAGTCAATTGTCTGGATTCAAAAAGTAACCCCTCCCAAAGTCGTAACTCCATATCCCATCCTCCCCCCATCGATCCAAAAATCCTTCGATGCCTCCCACATAACCTCCCACTCCTTACCAGTTCAACGCCTATAGCAATTTCCAAAATTTCAACCCAGTGTGTACATATCTAAGCTTTCTCATCAACCGACTCATAAGTAGGTGGTGGGCCCTGGACCTCTAAAAAGCCCTTACTCTCATCATCACAATCCTCAACAATAACAATCTCATCCTGCTGAACCCTAGTATACTGTCCCCCACGACGGAAGAGAGCCCGCCAGATGAGAACAACAAGGTTGCCAACAAGCATACCGACAAGACTAGCTGTAATACCGACCGCAACACCAACGAGGATGGGGAGTAAAACGTGCATAGCGATATTTCGGAGGAAACGACCGAGGCTGTGTTCATGATGGTGATGACGGAAGTGTCCTCCATGAGGACGAGGACGACCGACGTGGGGTTGTGGGCGGCCGTGGTCTTTTGGTGAGGATTCATCGACTGCTGCTTCTGGGCGGGTTTTGCTTCCGCAACCGCCCTTTAGTTTGGAGAGTTTAGCAGCGATGATGGCGCGCCATTTGCAGATCACGGTTGTGCATTCTTGGTCTCCGTCTGATGGAGTTGGTGTCTGGGCCGTGATGATTTCGGCATCTCCCAACATAAGTTTTCCGCTTGGTGTCTCGAGGAGCTTGATTTCGACCGCTGGGATTCCGTTGAGGAATTTATTGGCTACTTCGACGATTTCGATGTGGAGGGATACGAGGTCGAGTTGGTCTTGTTCGGAGTGGACTGGGTGCTTTACACTCATTGAGTAGCCAAGTGCCGGCTCTGCGGCCATGTTCCAGTCCTCGCCGGTGTGTATGAGTTGTGGTGCTGTAAGAGGTTGCATGAAGGCCTCTGAGAGCGGCTCCATGGGGTAGATGGGAACTCCATTTAGGACGAGTTTATCTGATTCCTCGCCTTGAGCGATGGAGAACTCGAGGCGGAGGACATTCTCGGTATCGGTGTAATGGGCTTGACCTTGGAGGTCGTTGAAGACGACTGGGCAGCCGGGGCAGCTCAAGTCTAGTTCACGTCCTGAAGTTATGGCGGACTCTTCGAAGGGGAGGGCGTTGACGATTTCGGAATCGGCGGATGAGAGGGTAGGTGGTAACAGAATGGCCTGTCCGAGTTGGACCAGCGACACGGCAGCTCCGAGCTTCGAGAAATGCATGTTTGTGTAGATGGTTCTCTAAAAGCGTGGCTGACGGATTCTGGGTGTAATTTGATGATGGTGTTTGGTGGTGTTTTGTAGCTGTACGGGAGGTGTTCTGATGTTGGGATGATCTCAAGACAGAGGGAGGGTGGCGAGGCTCGTCGCGTGGTTACTGGTTACTCAAAAGGACGCTGCCAAGGTACCGGTGCACAGAAAAAGCGGCAGTAAATACTAGGTTCGTACCTGCCCATCTTACTTCTTGTTCCAACCTTCTAAAACAATTTCGCTCAATTGTTCTAAACACCTAGGGTAATATTTTGAATTGTTCTAAACACCTAGGATAATATTTTCAATTGTTCCAAGTAGGTACGGCAATTACATCGAATTACCTAAGATAGCTAGAACAACCTGGTGAACGGCTAGGAAGGCCAGTACGAATGTGATATTTACTGCCGCTTTTACTGTCCATCGGAACTAAGAATAGGCGCCGACTTCTTTAACAATTCATGTTAGACTATTGTCTGGGACGCGGATGCACCGCCAACAAAAGACCTTTTATCTTTCTTGGAAGAGGTCAGAGTGGAAGTAGGGGCTGTTTCATCAACCATCAATCATCAACCATCAATCATCAACCATCAATCATCAATCCTCGATTCCTCGATTCCTCGAGTATCTTGTGGCAAAGAGAGAGCCGGAGCAAGTGAATTGTGTGCAGGTTATTCACAGCTTGAGTAATCGAGCTGCAGTATCCACGTACTGCGTCAGTGGGTATTTTGCTAAGTGATAACCAATGACTGGATCTTTCGATTGGAGCTACCTTTCCTCGCGGTTTCAACTTCCAAATCTCGTCTTGTTGTTTGCAAGCCTCACTCCATATAAAAATCGCCTCGATATAAAATTCATAAATCGTGTCAACATGGAATGACACTCAGCCCACACGGGAGCCTCCCCTTTTAGATCTGTCGTTAGTGTGGGGACAACCCGGGGCAACCGGAAGACTTCTAGGGGAGGCTGTTTCTACCCCAAGCTGCCCTCTGGGACGACGCTCAACATCCTCCGGTCGCACCAAAATTCAATTTGGCCAGAGAGAGGCGTCGCAACTGCCATACTCTACCTTGCTACTCTACCTTGCGACTCTACCTTGCTACTCTACATGCAATTGCTATGCATCGTAGCATGTAGGCCATGACTGAGCAGGCCAAGCTGATTATCTATCAATTTTTCCCCTAAAAAGATGGGCGTGGGGACCCCCAATGTTCACTTTTGGGTTGACGGGGCACTAGAGTAGGTATCGTGAGTTGCCAAGTGGATCAACCAATCCACAGGACCCAGGTGACGTCGGGAGCAGCTTCCCCCAAGCTAAAACCCAAGGGGTCTCCTGAGCTGAGAGAGAGAGAGAGAGAGAGAAGAAGAAAAACCACAAAACCCCTTCCAACCTCCATCAATTCTTTCCTCATCCCAATTCCTTCCTCTCTCCCAGTCTTCTCTTCAATTGATTGAAAAAAAAAAAAACTGCTGCGGCCAGGATTCTACAGAAACACGCCCCTTCCTGAATAAGCTCTAGACTTTGTCTAGTACATCTGGTTTCATTCCTCTTTACTTTTTTTCCTCGTCCCGTCTTCTCGCCATCAACAAAACAACCACACACCATGTTCCGAACCCAATTACTCCGTCAAACTGCTCGAGCAGCACGAGCAACTCCCTCCCTCTCCTCGCGCACCACATCTCCCGCCATCCAACGCTCCTTCCAATCCAGCTCGCTACTCCGAAAAGACGAAAAGGTCGACGAGGAACATGAGGGTTCATTCGCGCGTACCGATTCCTCGGTGCAAGTCGAATACCCAGCAGAGCGAGATCTTCCTTCCAGTTCACCCGTCCAAGGTAGAGGTGGATTGCATTTCAAGCGTACGCTGGCCTCGTTCTCGCTCGAGGGAAGAGTCGGTGTGGTGACTGGAGGTGCCAGAGGATTGGGACTGGTGATGAGTCAAGCTATGGTTATTAGTGGTGCCGATGTTGCCATTGTGGATTTGAACAGTGCGTTTATTCTATTGTCTCTGCTAATGGTTGCCGATGCTAATTTTTGGTACTAGAGGAGGAAGCCCAGAAGCAAGCCGAGGAGTTGATGGCATCTTTCCGAAGAGAGAACCCTGGTGCAGAGCAGTATGCAAGCCCTCCGCTCACTCAATTCCCATCCACTAATCCCATGCACAGAGTTCCCAAAGTCACAGCTCACTACGCCGATGTCTCCTCCCCCGAGTCCGTCGACGCCGCAATCGCAGAGGTCATCCAACAACACGGCAAGATTGACAACTTGGTCACCTCCGCCGGATTCACCGAGAACTTCGAAGCCATCAACTACCCAATCGATCGTGTACGAAAGCTCTGGGGCGTCAACGTCGATGGCACATATCTCTTCGCAATCGCCGTTGCAAAGCACCTGATGGAGCGAAAGGCAAATGGAAGTATCGTCTTCATTGGTAGCATGTCTGGAGCCATTGTCAATGTGCCTCAACCACAGGCTCCTTACAATGCTGCCAAGGCGGCTGTTAGACATTTGGCTTCCAGTTTGGCTGTTGAGTGGGCTCATGCTGGTATTCGTGTTAACTGTATCTCCCCGGGTTACATGCTTACTGCATTGTAAGTGCTACCCAATTCTTCTCCTATCACCAATTCTTCAATTGGTAGGATGCTAATTGTATATACAGAACCAAGAAGATCCTCGACGACAACCCAGATCTCAAGAAGCAATGGACTTCCCTCATTCCGCAAGGAAAGATGGGTCAACCAGAGGACTTGATGGGAGCCGTCACCTATCTCTGTTCCGATGCCTCAAACTATGTTACTGGTAAGTTCCCTTCCATCCTCCCCATTTCCATCACAGCATTTCTAACATATTTAAAAACAGGTGCCGATCTCCGTGTCGATGGTGGTTACACCGTCACATAAACAACTCATGTCGACAACTGGTTCACATTGTACGATGGGAGTGCCGGGATAGGGAGCTGGCGCGAGCCGTGTAGAAAATTCATAGATGTTGTTACTAGATCAACCCTCAGGCTGGGGAGGGATACCATGGCTCTTTTCTTTTCTTTCACAAGCGGGGAAATCTCGTAGCTATCGAGCGGCTCTTTACGTACGGGGGGGATCTTGCAAGTACCAACTACAGTACAACAAGTCGAGGTCCCAAACACAAGATACACTAATCACACACCTTTTCCTTTTTCTAAAAGTTACGTCGCTAGATATTTTTCAACTATTGAAAATGTAAATCATTGTTTTGCTATGTTCCTCCCTCAGTTTCCAACTCCTGTTTCTGGAAGCGGCGATCACCTGTAGAAGCTTCTCAGATTCGAATATACAAAGTTTCGATGAAACTTTCTTCACTTGTCTTTACGAGCTATAGCAGGAATTCGCTGCCCTTGCTAACTCTTCGGAAGGTAACCTACTTTATTCGGGTCTGAGAGGGATAATCCAATTTGATTTTCCGAGAGGGCGTAGCGTGGGGGTACTCTGCTCTTGACCGCCCATTAGTTTTCCCATTTTCCAAGGTCGGTCTTATTGGAGTTGGGTCTTCTTGGTTCTTGGTGTAGCTAAGGGGGCTTGCAAGCTACTAGATATTAGATACTCTCTCGAGCTTTGGATTAGTTGGAATTCCGATGTTATTTGGTGGGAGAGGGGAGTTCTCTGCCGGGACCGGGGGGGGGGGGGGGGGGAAAAAAAAAAAAAAAAAAAGGTGGGTTTTTGTCTTTTTTAATTGTGCCTTTTTTTTTGAATTTTTAAAAGAAAACAAATAAACGAAATATTAAAAAAAAAGGGAGATTTGATTTAAATTTACATGAGTATTAATTTTTTTCTATTTTTTTTTCTTTTCTTTCTTTCTGGGCTGTGTAGAGTCAAGGACTTACCTTATGGTACAGGGTGTACGGGGTGCAAAAATCGACCGTTTTTTTTTCCCGTCTCGGCAGGGGGGTTATTGCTGGTAAGTAGGGGCCGGGGAGAGGTGGTGTTTCTGCTAGGTTTTATTTTTTGAACTTGGACTGGTTGCAAGTATAGTTGATTTTGGTTATTCGACGTGTTCCTAGTTCGCGAGGTAGATGTGTAAAAATCCCCCTTTATTTACTATTGGGTCGAAACTTCCCTTTATTGTACAATGGATTTTATTTGTACCTTCTGTATACTAGAAAGAGGTTAGTCTTCCTTTAGACTCTTACTTGTGTCTCGGGAAGAAACACTGGATGAAAACTCTTACCTTTATTATTTATATTTTATATATATTTTATTGAATTAGAAGTATATATATACAAGGTTTTAGCTAAATGTTACTATACTAGTATTAGTAATCCATTACTCTTTTTCTCTTAAATAACTTGATTAATTATATACATTGCTTTGTAAACAATTTAACTAATTATATATAAGTAAGAAAATAAAACAATTTCAGCAAAGCTTTAGCACTAACATTTTTTATCATCGCTCATCGGTTAGTGTTTAGAGTCTTGTTCTTGATATCGTTACTAATAAGTCTAATTTATAGAAATTTCGTAAAATTTCCCTAAAAGCCTTCTACGAACGAGAACTATAATACCTACCAAGAAGAAAAATCAAGGTTGTAAGCTGATTAAAAAAAAGCGAAAAGCCGAAAGGAGGACTATAGATGAAACCCCGTTCTTGGTATCTAGACTTTTGTAGCCTCAATTGAGAAAAGGCATACCTGCCAGCTGCTGTCATTGAGAGAGTTGGAGGCGGAGGTTGTGATCTCAAAACTTGGACTCCTAAATTTTGATGAAAACAATCTTGTTCCTAAATGCTCGTGAATAACATATATACTTGCCCTAAATCCCCGAGTAGTAAGAACTGCAGGTGCATGCAGACAATCGCCTGGTCCCTTACCATTTTCAAAAGGATTCAAGATGATGTTAGTCTCTAGGTAGTCCTTATGAATAGGGAATTTGCGATCTTAAATTCGAGATAAGGGACTTCCCTCACTCTCTCTCTTCTCTTAAATTCTCCATCAAATCCCCGAGTCATAAAAACGTACAAGTAACATAAAATTGACTTACCATGCACATCCAAATCCATCCCCAACATGCCCCCCGTTCCCGAGAAGCTCTCATCCACGGGATCCGTTTCTGGAAATTCCAAAAAGAACCCCCCTGGTGTAAATCATACACATCTGTGGGGCCGCCAATCTCCTTAAACTCTTAACCTTGTCACCTCGGGACTCGTCTGACCGCTTGTTGAATCTTGAAAGACCTGGTCTTTTCGGAAAAAGTCTAAATTTGTCATTGTGTCAATCAATTTTTGTCTAAAAATGGAACGGGGATTGGTCTTTTTTGATATTGATTGTTGGTGCCCAATGTCGTTCTGGGCCTTGGGAGTTGGAAGTGTGTGGTGTTTTGGTTTGTTATTATTTCGAGGCCCCGGAGAAGCTTCAGATGTGGCAAGGTGTTAACGGAGTCTCCGAAGATCTAGAGAAAGATTGAAGAAAGTCTTCAAGTCCAAGAAAAATGTCGAAAATCCCGTAACCGTCCTAGGAAGGCAGTTTCAAGATCTCCACAAAAGCTAAGTTTGAAATCCAAACGGGCTTCCATGCGTGGGGAAACATTTCTCGATCTTGAGTCTTCACTCCGAGTCCCCACGAAAATTCTCCGCAGAAGCCTGCAAGTCTGGCAGGTGGTCGTTTCGTGCTCCGGCTTTGCATATTGATTTTCTTTCAAACAGGAATGTCGTTGGCCCTTTCTTCTTCGGAGCACTTGGTCCTTTTCTTGAATGTTTATCTTTCCTTTTGGGGAGTGTTACTTTTGGTGCAACCAGAAGCAAATATGCTGAAAATCACGAGCCACGCGAGACGGTGTGATTGTGCAACGCGGATGCTGCAAACGACGACGTGATGAGGAAAGTAACTCCTCCCGACTTCTCGGGGGTTCGGCATGCTGCCGGTTGGCCCCTTGCAGGGTATAGCAAGGGGCTGGGGGAGAGAAACGTGGGACTGGAGAAGAACGTGGGGGCGCTTTGGCAAGGTGCGTGCCCGTCGCAGGGCTCAGGGGCAACGTTCTAGAAGCTTGTGAAGCCATTGGGCGGCTGGCAGAGTTGGAGGCATCAGATGATTGTTTTTGGGGGGGATGGTGAGATGCGGTGCAAGGTGGGTGACGGGATGGTGAGATAGCAGCAGGAGATTAGGGAGTGAGGCGGCGGTTGGGCGGTTTTTGGTAGGTAATTGAAAGCAGGGAGAGAAGCAGTAAGAATAAGTCGTATGAATCCGAGAGGGTTCGTGATTCCCTGATGGGCGGCATGCTTTTGATGTTGGAGGTGCAATTGATATTGCTGAACTGCTGCACATGAGGGCATTCGGCTCTATCTCCGAAGAGATCCATGGAAAGAATCCCTTCATTGCTGAACATGGGCTGCACCATCTGCCACCGGATTGACTTATATGGCCATACGAAAATCATCTCGATGGCAGGAATGGCTGCGCAGGCGCGTCGAGGAATCCGAGGGCGTCCAGCCGGGTATTCTCTCTTATTCTCTGCCTTCCCGGGTGTGGTCACACGATGCGCTGCGCTACGACATCCACCAGGTTGTGTGGTCGAGTGGAAAGCGTTGAGGATGCCCTCAGATCCAGTCTTTGGAATTGGCGGCGAGCGAACGAGAGGAGAATCAACAATAAAGGGTTCGCAGGTGACTGGTGAAATCCGAGGTCAGCAGCTCAATCATGGCCGCCGTGCGGAAGCTCGAGTCCCTCCCCGGGAGTTACCCTACAATGCGAGTCGGCTGCGAGGTTCATGGGGTGTACCGTCTTTTATTCGACCATGTTTCTTGGAGATGTCGGGGGAGAGGCTGGAGAGGCCGCCAGATCGAGGAGGCAGAGGATTTGTTGACTGAAGCGGTGAGGAGCATCGCCTTGGTGCTCGACTGGCAGTGAGAGCGGGGAGGAGTGGCAAAGCGAGAACAGCTGCTGCCATCATATATGAGCATCGACTCCCGAATGCATATGCAAGCCACGCATAGAGTAGTGACCTTTTATTCGAGCCTCAAGGGGCGAATTCGGCAGACCAGCCATCAAGTACCACAGTTGACCACGAGGGGTAGAACAACTTGTACATGGACATTGTACGTCTGTAGGTTACTGTACGTCGTGATAGGAATAGGCGCCGATAAACGATCGAGGTACAACCGCTTGCGTGGTACCGAGCTACCACTGCACCTACGCAAGGGCTAATCTAATACGAGGCGTATAGGAGAAGGGGTGGTGGTGTTGAGTCGCCCCGGCAGTTGGGAGGGGGAGAGGGAGAGGGAGAGAAAGCCTAGAGGCGGGAGGAAAGGTATATCCAGTCCACTCACTGTCCTTATTCCGTACAAATACTTTAGGCAGGTGCATGTGAGTTCCATGGCGGTTGGTGTTGATGCGCTGTATCATGGGTTCGTTCCTTCCCAGCCAAATGGTTCATGTAGGTAGCATAGATTGATAGGTAGTCAAGCACCGCAAATAGGTACCGGTACAGTGGCAAAAGAGAAGTCCTGTCAAGCATCGCACCATAATTTGGAAACCCACGGTCGACAGCACCACTACCGCCATACACACCCCGTCACCAACATCACCTCGCCCACCCTCTGGATAGCTTCAGCTACAGCTCCCTATCGATAAATGCACCTCACCTCACTCACCTCACCTTACCTCGGAACCCCCTGCAACATCCGAGGTCCATTTAAATTTACTTCTAGAAAGCCAATCCGCCAGTCCGCCAGTCCGCCAGTCCCACTTGCTTCCCTAAGCTAGTCGATTTTAGTAGTTTCGTGGACGTGGACGTGCTGACCTGACGGACACGGAGAATTTGAGTTTTAAGCTTCCTAGTGAAAGTTCAATTCCTGACGGCCTTAGCTGCGAGAATGCGATCCCTCTGATGCCAAAGCAGAGGCCAACATCCCTCCTTCACTTCTTCGGTGTCCGTCGACAACCTCACTCTCGACCCTTCACAACTCCGTCATTGCTCCCTCATAATTTACTCACTCACCCCCCACCCCCACCTTCTTCCCATCTGGGCTTTGCCCTCTACGCCCTGACAGGCACATCGCATCAACCTGGGAAACCGCTGGCCCAGGTACAACCACACGGTCTCATCTGCGGCCCTCCACCGTCTTCCTCAAAAAAGTAAGCAAAAAGAATGGGTTCCTGTTGGCAGCCGCTCCCGCCCACGAACGCTGTTCCAGAATGCTGCTCACTGCTCAAGCGAGCGGAGGGGGAAGGTGTATCTGTGTCTGCCAGTGTCTCTGATCGATGTCTCTGATCTCCATGTCTGCAAATCTTGAAGTACCAGCGACCGCCAGATCCTGCCAGACTCCGCCCCTTCACCTGTATAGATCACTCTGGCGTATCTCTGTACCGGGTTGCCGTTTCCATTGCTAATTCGCCTTTCCAGCGTTCTGTCATCCTATCCAGCCATCGAAGAAAAGGACGCCAAAAGTAATTCGATTCATAAGCCAGCTTCCCTAACAATAACGCCGAGGAATCCCAAGTCAATTCAAATTCCATACATTTCTCTCATCAGCTTATTCACTCCACTTCCCAACCCGGAGTCGCGTCACAAAGTAAAGAAGAGGAAAGCACCAAAAGAATAAAACGCCCCCTAGAGTGCTGAAGTGTCGATACCTCCGAGGATCCCCAAGTAGATATCAGTTCGCAGAGAGAGCACGGCTATCACCACTATTACCCTGGAATTGGGGTTTCCAATTTAGAGTCGCTACTTCCATCCTTCACAATCGCCACGGGACCAGACCTCTGGCACGCAAATTTGGTTTCTGGATGGATCGGCCCTTGCTATAGAACGCACCTCGTCCGCAGCAGCCTCGAGCTGCTGCTCACACCCACCTCATCTTGGCCTTGCTACGAGGATGGAGGATGAGGCAAAGATATTGCCCAAGGGCTTCGTGGTAAACTCGGATCAGATTGGGGGGAGTATTGAGCGCATCGCAACCGAGCCCGTGGGGTTGGAAGACATCGCCAAACTCTGGAAAGGTAGCTCCGCAAAAAGCCCTCCTCGCCCTTTCTAATCCCGTCATCCACGGTATCCCCAGGTCTAATCTATTCTTGACAGTATATACAACAACCAAACGGCGCTTACTCGATCCCACCGCAGAGCGTTTAGAGAATTACTGGTGGCGCATATGGGGAAGTCGACGTCGTCACCTGGACGCTGCTACGGTGGCATATCTCTTTGCCGAAATCTCCCATGGCCAGACCTTCGTCCCTCTTCGCGGTCCTCCTAATCGTGATGAAGGAACCCCGCCGTCGGTATGATTGCCTGCGTGTTTTGCGCCCGTCTCCATGCCATTCCGTACTGAATTTTTGGATATGTAGAAGAAAAAAGCCCAATTGATCATAGAAGCATCAAGTGCCACCGATTTACAAAGACCCCCTCCACGGCCGACGAGGTATAATACCAGCTCGTCTTCCAATTTATCCAGACCGCCAACTGTCATGCCACATCCAATATTGAAGAAAACCAGAGGCCCTTCAACCACAGGTCCACGTCCCACAGCCCGATTTGTCTCACCACATGAGTCCGAACAAGAGACCGAGCCAGTTTCGTCTGCTGGTTCAAATTCCCATGTAGTCGTACAACCCCCTTCGCCCGTCGGTGTAGAGAATACGAAGGCGGACAAGAAGTCATCTGCAACGACCAGAAAGAAACCTGGATTTGTTGCCACAAGCGCTACGAAGAAGAAACGGCCAGTGATGCCTCGGCGACAAAGTTCGCAAACATCACAAGTCTCACAGGTTTCAAATACATCCTCGGCCGCTGGATCACCAGCATCTATGCAATCTCCCGCCCAGAGAACGCTTACAGACCTAGGAATAGCACGCGGGAAGAAAGCTGCACCTTCGAAATTTCAAGAGAATTTCTCACCGGTATATCGATCGAATCCAGGATCGAGAGGCGTAGAGCCGAAACGTTTTTCGCCAAAGAAATCAGCCGCCAAGGAACAAAAGGTTCGATATGAGGATTCCGTGGCGGAAGAATCGATTCCGGCCATTTCAAATACGTCTTCGTCCTCGAGTTTAGGGCAGAAGCCGAGAGTAGAGTCGCAGTCTAATGGTTCAAAGGAATCAAGAAGGGAGGGTATCGCGAAGCCCAGTAAACATCCTTCACAGAATCCACCGCCTCTAGCCCGAACGTTATCGGAAAGCTACCGAAGCCACACATCCGAAGGTCGCCTCGGGAATAGAGAAGGCAATAAAAGCTCCGCAAGCATAGCACCAACGCTCACAGCCGTGACTGCCGGTGCACAACTCGCTCTTGGAACCTCGATAACAAATGAACGAGCGGAAAACCAGAAACCCTCTCCAACGGCCAAGGAAAAAGGGAAGGAGAGAGCTAGTGATGAACATCGACAGGAGGATGTCTTTTCGAAGAGACCAGTGCAGGGGGTTAGTGGTTCGGCGATCTCGGAGTACTCGGGTTCTTTGGCACGGAGTAAGAGTCAACTTACCTTGTTGCTTGAGAAGGATCTGAAGGATCGGGCGAAGAATGCGGGGCATAAGAGTCCGAATGGGAAACGAAGGTCTTGAAAGACTTAGGGAAGATATATGGACGTGTGAACTCCGCTACTTCTATAGAATTGGGGATGGGAATGGAGACCTCGGATCATGCACACTACTCACATGCATATATCTATTCGGGGTTGTGCCTCTTAAATTGAGGAAATGGGGAGAAGAATCTTGCACACTACTCACTTGCATATATTGCTTTATAGGTGTGGGATGAACTCGGGGGGGGGGGGGGGGGGGTTTTTTTTTGTTGGCCAGGTGGTTTCCCCCGGAAAGGGGGGGGGGCGGGGGGGGGAAAAAAAAAAAAAGGATTTGAACTTTTTTTTAAAAATAGCAAAGTTTGGGGAAAAAAAAAAGGGGGAAATTTTTGGGGGTTTTTTGTTTTGGGGGGGGGTGGGGGGGGGGGGGGGGGGTTTTTTTTGTGTTTTGGTGGGTGGTTTTTTTTTTT
>LKUV01000151.1:0-129906 GCA_001414455.1 Hymenoscyphus fructigenus
ATGGGGATGGGGGGAAGGGGGGGGGGGGGGTTGTTTATACTCTGGAGGTGGCCAGGGCCGTGCCTTCCCTTCTCGCTGTCATTGTGACTCACAAGGTCGACGTTGAGTTCAGAGGGAAGGTGCGACCTTGTCGCATCGCGGTGGTTGGTCGAGGGTCAACACATTGAGGGAAGGAACAACTATCTGGCTCTACCCTCGATTTGGCCCCAAGCTTGATCTCGAGAAGCATTGCCATTTCTTCAGAGCCCCATGGCATTTCCCAAATGCACCTACTCCGAAATTTGTCAAAAATTCAGTAATTTAAAACGTTCCCGCATACGTTATTTTTCTCCTATAACAAAGCACTAATAAACTTTCCCCCTCTTTCTCGTGCTACTCATGGAAGTAGTACTGTCCGTTTTCAGCAGACTCGAGGTTGAAGCTTGTCGTTTTCAGCAGTCCATCAAAACAATTGTTCCAGGAGACTCGAATAATAAAATCTATTTTTCTTAAACCGTTGGCACCATGGATGTTGAATATGCGGCAAAATTGATCTCGATTACCCTAGCTGCTTCGAACAATTGACATAATTATCAAACCCTTTCAACCCATCGCCCCCAACTAAGCAACCAGCTTCCAACCTCACTTTTCCTCTTTACACCATTATCATTACCACTCCCACTCATGCTTCCGTCTCTCTTTGTCTTTTCTTTGCCATCGATTTCTGCTCTTCTTCCTCTTTCTGTATCGAATAGCCCATTTCCGGTCCATCCCTCCAACTCCGCATTCCCCTTCCTTCCTAAGTCATCTCCACTCGGCGACCAAAGCTCAAAGGGCTGTATACTTTCTATACGGCAAGAAGGTGGTCTTGTGACGTCGATTCGTAGGGCTGGGGGTGCGATATCTGGAGGCGGATCCTGACTCCTTGAGTTTTCTATCGCGACACGTTTCCCATATCGGAAGAAGAAATATGCGAGGATGGCTGTAAAAAGTAGGAACGCAATCGTGACCCCAATACCAAGTCCTATTTTAGCAGAGCGATTGAGGGCATTTGTGGGTGATGGTATTCCCTCGGAAGGCAATGAGGATGCAGTATTACTTGCTTGGTCTACAAAGTTCGCAGTCAGGGTTTCAGTTATTGAGATGGAAGTTTCCGTTTTTAGGAGCGCCGAAGTTTCGGAAGAGAGAGCTTTAGTAGTTGTCGTGATGCTGTTGGGTACGAAACCAATTGTATTGGTAAATATTAAGGACCGCGGAATGGTGATAGTTTTCTTGGTATTTGATGATGTGGGCGTCGCCTGGCTACCGGAGGCCCCCTGCGACAGTATACGGAATGGCTCACTTTCGAAACTTTTCTCGAACTTAGTGACCTCGTCCCGTTCGGTACCAGAAATTTTGTAAAGGTTTTGATCACTTTCCCATTGTGGTATCCAAGTGAGATGGCCCCCAAGTTGTGTGAAACCTAAATATTCTGTGAGTAATGTTAAACAATAGACAAATTCTGCTAGTGTGACTCACTGCTGAGCATTGCATATAAAGGTTCCCATCCTCCAGGGATGCTTTCGTATTTGGTAAGATTTAGAGATGCAAAGCTACCAGGCCTTAGGTTATTCCAGGTGATATCAAAAGGACGGCCATCGACCACATTGCCATCAAATATGCTAGTAAAATTAATATTTAGCGGTGTTGCAAAACTTCCTTGTGCTGCAGTTTTCAAAATGAGAGATCCCAAAGGCAAACAAAGACAGCATAGGAAAAAATCCCTTCTTCGCATAGTGAAGTGAAAAGGGTGGCTCCGCAGTTGTAAGACAAACTGAAGTTTAAAAAAATAGATTTACAAGAGAGAAGTTCAAGTAGAAATGCTCGCAGAACCCCAATTTCTTCATGCTCGTCACAGGATGCAGGTATGGGCCATCAGTTGAACCAACTGCATATGATCCTCCTGCTGGGGGAGCCAGAACCAACAAATCCATCTAGCGAACGAATTAAATGCCAAAAAGAAGACACCCTTCCAGTATTCGAAACAACTTAAATGCAGAAATAGAACCCAAAGATCAAGATGTAGCCTTGAAATGGAAACTTCCCACGATGCGAAGGGATACCACACCCGGGTAGTGATGCATCCCGTTGGGCGATTTTACAAACACACGTGACAAGCTTTTCTCAAAATTTGATTGTAGGATCTCTCAAGGACTAGATTTGAAATGAAATGAAATTCATCGATATTTGGGGGAAAGTGTCTTATGGGTGGCTATATTCCAACCATCAAACTGGGACGGAACTTCTTTAGCCACCAGAATAAGCCCCGAACGTCTGAGGCTCGGTCCGCTGCGAGGGGTTCAATGCAAGCGCGATGAATATAAAACAATTCGATAAATAGGCCTCCATAATTTAAAAGACTCATTCAATCCACTGGATGAAGCTTCTCCAGAAGCGGGGTTTCGAAGCATGCTGAAGGAGAAGGAAGCCAAGCTTGATATCAGGAGGTGTAGAGGCAAGGCTGACTCGAAGTAATGGTGTTACATTTGAAGAAATTGATAGGCAGATTGGGTGATATCCAGTCTGGATCCGGATGCTGTTGCAGGGGAATATGTTGGAGATTTCTGGACTGAGGTTGCTTGCAATTTATCCCCGCTAAGCGAATGGCGCCTAACAAAACGTGATCTTCACTTGAAATTACCACGAAAAGTTATCGCAGCCGACCTGGAAGAGTGCTACCGGTGAAGTACAAGATTTTGACTAAATTTTTGTATGAAATTGTATAAAATTTCCTTGTTGAAAAGAACTTTACCTTGCATAAATTGGCGCTATCATGTGAAATACCACATCCACCAGTGGGTGGAAATCTAATTTTGAGGTTTTGGATGTGTCGGTGCTTAGGTCAGCCGCCACGTACAATTGCACCCACTGGTGCTCCATTTTTTTGCCAGACCAGCTCATCTATCTTGCCATCATAGCCAACAAGATCGCAACACCTCACGAAAACTCTAAAAGAACTATCCTCGTGTACGGTGACCAAAGAACACAATCAACAGACTTTCGCATACGCAAATCAAACAAATATCCCTAGGACCTCAGCACACAAACATTCTTCAAATCTCTTACACACCCACAACAGACACTATGTTTTCCTTTTATCTAAGGGTATTGGTGGAAGAGACTTCAGTGGTATTTACTGCTTGGTAGTGAGGTATTCCGGACTGTACAAAGGGGAGAATTAGCTTAGTTTTACCAAAGTAAAACATACGGAAGAGAGACTGTGCCAAAAATGGCAAGATAGTTATTCCACAAGAAGGTTTAGAAGAATCAAAAACTTACTTTCTTGATTGTTCTAAACACTTTTGCATAATACTTTAGAGGTTCAGAGACGAAGTAATGGGGGGGGGGGAGGGAAGGCAACGTGCTAAGAAGAAGGTTCAAAACTCTTACCTCTAGTCTTTTCCTGGCTGTGTAATTTGCCGTGCTCCTGTCATGGAGATATTCGTAGTCCTTCATGTCTTTGTACTCCAGCTTTTCATTTCCCGTTAGGTTCTGTATCGTGGCTAACTGCCATTCTATGACCCCGAATGGCATTTTGTCGACAATATTTGCTCGACCGCTGAGTTTGTTCATGATCAGATTGTAAAGATCAATAACACCGAGTCCGACAATGAGGGCTATCAATATGAAGAGGACAGCCCAGACTGGGGGTTGGATCACGGAGTGTGTTTTTATACAACCGTAAAATTTGTCCCGGGAACTAAGTTTTTTAATGTCGTTGGCGTAGAAGGCTGAGTTGCCACTGGCTGCGACCATTGACATCGTATTAAGCATGACTTCGATGTAAAAGTTCGAAAAATCAATGTGGGGATCGATGACATAGTGTAGCATCAGGTCTTTCCATGCCGTCAGAGCATCCTGCAACTTCATTATCGGCGGATTCCATTTCCTTTTAGCAACATATTTACAATGATAGTTGGTTGCTTGCAGGGTCTCAGAAACATTCCTTCCAATTGTTGCGTTCATATTCCAGACAGGGCTAGTGTTTTTATCGTCCTGGTCTGCACTCCAATACATGATGTCGTTAGGTATGTTGTTTCGAAGACCCGCAGTATTATCATTTGATTGAGGATACAAGAAATTTTGTCGAAGAATGGCAGCATTGAGAGTATCCCCGCTGGTGAGATCCTTCTGAAGAAATGTGATATTGTATTGTTCTGAGCAGTTCCAGTTCCCAAGCACATCGTCTTCCGTTGGGCTGAATTTCGTGTTTTCCTTGTTGAAGTTGTAGTCCACTTTGGAGTAAACTCCTTGGATTCCGTGTTGAAAGTTTGCAAAAAGTGAAGCCCTCTCAGCTAGGAAGCTTAATGGCCATAGAGCTATCGGGTTGGCGGGTTTTGATGGTGCAGAGTCTCCAAAATATGTGACGAGACCATGTTTAAAACTGCAAGTAGTTCGGGTGCTTTGTTCGTAGATGTAGCTGTTGACAATATAATTGTCCAAAATAGCAAAGATACCGCTCGCAATCATAAGAAGACCGATGATTCCTCCGGGCAACTTCCGAAACTGCCTCATATACGATAAGGTTGGACCCAGAGAAAACCAAGGCGTCATATGAGTTACACTGACACTCTCATTCTTAACGATCTGTCGCTGGGCTTGTCGTTTGATTAAACGGCCTCCTAGAAAGATAATGACGGAGTTACAAGTAATAAAAGCCGTGGTAAAGATATTTCGCCACCACAATGCTGGGATTGGGGTGTCCATATCTTTTAGCCATTCCGAAAAGGTGAGGGTCGACATGATGAAGTGCAACCCAAAAATGCTGTAAGAAAGATAGAAAGTGAAGTGTGGATATAGAGAAGAAAGTAGATGTTTCTTCGTAAGTCACTGCGAGAAAGGCTAGGAAAAGAGAGAAGAGGAATGGGGGGAGCCAGCTGTATTGGCATTTAAATAGCAGGCTGCATCAACATCTCAAGATTAAGTGTAACCACACTGTTTTCCACCAACGCGTGAGGCTTTTGGGGTCTAAGCAAGCCGCACTTATTCCCATCCCGTGAAATGCTGAACATCCCAAGAAGTGTTGAACTCAGCCTGCTCGTTTCTCGACTAGTGCACCACTTGGTGGAGTAAAAATACATCATTCTCGAAACTACAAAAAGATCTAGGGACCTCTTCCGGCGAATTTTATACCACTAGGCAATCCTTTCAAGCAAGTTTTATAACAAAAATTGTATATAAATGAGGCTGAGAAAGAAAGAGATATGCGGCTGATAAAAATGTCGAGGAAGTCAGCGGCAAATATCCAGCCCCACGTTGTGCTACCCCAATAACCGCGCTATTGGAGAAACCGTAAGACTGGGGAGGAGCGGGCCCCACGACGTTCTCGCCCCGATATGTCACAATATGCGTATAAATAAACCCATTGGATATAGAGCCATGTTGAAACAGGCCAAGAAAGGTCTTGGGAAATGAAGCCTTGCCAACATATGTAAGCTTTATGTGTCGGACGTTCCTCCGCGTAAAGCTACTTCAGTCACGCCTGGTGATATATTTGGCCATTGCTCTCTAAAACCTGAGAAAATAGCCTAGAACAACCAAAATTGTTACTTGAGGCGGCTTATGAATTTAGGCACCCGATTCCTTGATTCTCCTAAGCCACCTTGAATAAAAGCCACGAGTTTCAGAGAACAATAAGATGTGGAAGTATCGAGAGCAGTGACCAATTCCTTACAAAATAATCCATGATAATCAAAAGTCTCACCCTAGAAAAATTTAGAGCAATTAGAAACTAGATATCATGTTCTCCGAATGCTTCTTGATTAACCTGCTAATAGCTAATTCCTTTCCTCTCTAAGCGAAGCGAAGAGAGTGCGCAGTAGAATGGGAACCAGCTGTTAGGTAGTAATGAACAAAGGTCAAAGATAAGGTAGAGTATATTAGCACTCACAAGCTACTCTGAGTAAAAAATAGCTACATCATTATTCCCGACTTTGCACCTCTAAATTGTGTTGTTTTCTTCTTCGCAACAATACAACAACGTTGCAATAAAAACAACTATGGAAAATACCTTTCCGCACAGGAGTGTAAAAAGGGAAGAGGTTTAGGTGGAGTCCGATAACCCCTGAAATTCTGTCTGCCTTCTCCAGTACTGCCCTGCGTAACTTAAAGCTGAGTTGAGTAAAGTAGGACCTCACTGTTCTGCTCTACCCAACTTATTTTTCAAGCTGCCCAGGGGTAATTGGCGCTGAAACGGAAAAAAACATGATGTGAGCGAACAGAACTGAGAACTATCGTACAATTCCTCCAACACTGTAGGCATAATCGGATTATGCTAAACGCTTGCCGTTTTCTATACACGCATTTTAAGAAGCAGTAACATCAACATGGTGAAAATCAAACGGCCCAAACCTTTGTACTCAAAGCTTCAGAAAACACGACTCGCTGGAAGAAAAATCAAAATGGTACCCCCATATATCAAGTCGACTTCGAGTTTGACAAAGGATGATGGAAAAATGTATCTTATTAACTGCACGTAATTTCGACTTTCAACCAGCAGCGATTTCCTCCTCCGCATCTTCCCATTCCCCATTTTCGTCCATTTCCTCATTGAGTTCCATTTCTCCATCACCCTCAAGACCCTCGCTATCCCACTCATCAACATCCATCTCATCATCATCCTCATCATCACCTTCTGCGCCCTTCGCACCCTGCTTGGCTATTCGCTTTTTCTCAACATTTTCCTTCTGAATGCGCTTTCTTGCTTCCTTTTCTTGCCTCCTCTTCTCCCATACCTGGTCCATTTGCTTAATCTCTTCTTTTGTCTTATTAATGTATTCGTGCCACATGATCTTTCCGGAACAAACGCCTTCCTCGACCTTGGTCATTCGTAATCTCATCCTAGGTCCGAGTTCGACAAGCTTAACAGCTCGCTTTTCTACTCCTGCTCCAGAATTTTTACCTTTACCATCTTCGCGATCCTTCTGGCGCTTCGAAAGTAGCTTCTTGGCCCGTGTCTCGACAACTTCTACTTCAGCGTCTGTGTCGGCTTCACTACCACTTGTCGCATCAGTCATGTATCCTGCACCATCTGCGCCCCCGACCATATAATCGGCGATATCTTCTAGATTTCCAAGGTTTGGCAGACCGCCCTTCTTCCCTTTTGCCTTTTGGGAGTGTATAAGTTTCTCAGCAGCATTCAATCTTCGCAGAGGTTTGGATAATCCGGTAGCTTTGGTTGTGATCGCATAGTGTCGGAGATTGAGAATATATGAACCATCTTCCGGGTCTTCGGAAACTTCACGATTCAACAACATGACTCGGCGAATCGAGGTAAGTGGTGTGGTTTGGGGGTTGATGGGAGGGAATAGGGATTGGAAGACGGTTGTGGTGAGAGATTCGAGGTGTTTGGGTATCTTATTTGGGGAGTCGGAATCGGATGGAGGAGAGGTGAAGTTGTTCATGACAAGCTGCGATACTTAGAAGCCATTTTCCGTAAAACGATTGGGATACTTACCAAAGGTGCCGTAATATATTCCTTTCCGCCGCCCTTAGGATGCTTCAGAGCTTTCCTTACATCTTTGCAGAGTGAGTATTTCTCAACCTGGAAATGTAATGTCGGTCCTCGTGGTGTGATCGCAAGTCGCATATTGGTATTTCCCGCTTCTGATCGCGAAAAGAGCATGAGATGTGTAACACCCAATGGGCCCGACATGGTGAGGTAATCCCTCAGCTTGTTCGCCTTTCTCTCCTTCAACCTCGCGGCCGTATCTGGTTCCATCATTGAGCGCACATCTTTCACCAGTTGGCTCACACTTGGTCCAACTTCTCCAGCTCCAATGCGAATAACCATACTCTTAGGCGTCCGAGAGATGGAATTGGGGTTGCTTTGATTTTGCGCTTTCCCAGTCGGGCCATTGCTGGCACCCAGATGGGTTTGCTTCTTAACCTTTCTTCGCGCCATTGTTGGTATATGTTTTGGGGAGTCGTGATGTTTTCTTGCAGTAACTAGTACTTGAGCTGGAGGCAGAAAAAATGGCGGGCAGTTTTTAGGTGCAGGGATTAGAGTAGTTTCGGAAATACGATTCCCGATAAGCCCCCTCCGATAAAGATTTTATTTGGTACACAGCATTTTCTCCAGACTCTCCTTCCCCGACTCCACCCCAAAATGTCATCGTCCGTCAAGAGAAGAAAGGTCGACACAGATCTTCCCTCAGGATTATCGAAGAAGAAGAAACATGCCGTAAAGGACAAGAAACCCGCATTGCCGTCGCGCGAGGCCACTCCAGAGCCTGCGCCAGCAGTAGAGTTAGAGACGGAGGTAGAAGAGGTCGAGGCGACAGAGGAAGTTATAAAGTCGTTCAAGGATCTGGTACGTTCTATTACTTTGTGAATTCCTTCAATCATTCAGAAAAAGGACTAATTGTTTATGTAGGGCGTCATCGATTCCTTATGCGACGCATGTACTGCCTTGGGCTACAAAGCCCCAACCCCAATTCAAGCCGAATCAATACCTCTCGCGCTGCAAGGTCGGGATCTGATAGGATTGGCAGAGACAGGAAGTGGAAAGACAGCTGCTTTTGCATTACCTATACTCCAGGCTCTCCTCGATAAACCACAAGCTCTCTTCGGTCTAGTTCTCGCACCAACCCGCGAATTGGCATATCAAATCTCCCAACAGTTTGAAGCTCTAGGATCCTTGATTTCCGTACGATGCGCAGTTATAGTTGGAGGAATGGACATGGTTCCACAATCGATCGCATTGGGCAAAAAGCCTCATATTGTTGTTGCGACGCCCGGACGATTGCTAGATCATCTGGAGAACACAAAGGGATTTTCGCTGCGATCACTAAAGTACCTCGTAATGGATGAGGCCGATCGACTTCTTGATCTTGATTTCGGACCAATTCTTGACAAAATTCTCAAAGTCCTTCCCCGCGAGCGTCGAACATACCTCTTTTCC
Source organism: Hymenoscyphus fructigenus (assembly GCA_001414455.1). NCBI lineage: Eukaryota > Fungi > Ascomycota > Leotiomycetes > Helotiales > Helotiaceae > Hymenoscyphus > Hymenoscyphus fructigenus. Next base: position 8,921 of record LKUV01000151.1, read on the forward strand.
GCAACAATGAGCTCCAGGATTGAGAGTTTGCAGCGAGCAAGTTTGAAAGACCCTCTTCGAGTTAGTATCAGCAGCAATAAATACCAGACAGTCTCGACATTGATCCAGAGCTACTTGTTCATCCCACATCCGCACAAGGATGTCTATTTGGTTTACCTTGTAAATGAATTCGCGGGGAAATCCGCCATCATTTTTACTCGTACCGTTAATGAAACCCAACGCCTTGCCATCCTTCTTAGAACGCTCGGTTTTGGAGCCATTCCTCTGCATGGTCAACTTTCGCAGTCCGCTCGTTTGGGAGCACTCAACAAATTCCGAGCGGGTTCTAGAGAAATTTTGGTTGCTACTGATGTAGCAGCACGTGGTCTAGATATTCCCTCGGTCGATGTGGTACTTAATTATGATTTGCCACCAGATAGTAAAACCTACATCCATCGAGTCGGTCGAACAGCAAGAGCAGGAAAATCTGGTCATGCCATCAGTTTGGTAACACAATACGATGTTGAAATCTGGCTGCGGATAGAAGCGGCCTTGGGGGCAAAACAAAAAGAGTACGATACTGAAAAGGAAGAGGTGATGGTCTTCAAGGCACGAGTAGAAGAGGCCCAGCGTCATGCGAGAAACGAGATGAAGAATCTGCACGAGGATAGAGGGAACAAGGGGGCCGTACTGAAGGGTCGACGTCCAGCTAAAGGTGGCAAGCGGGGACGAGATGGAATGGATAAGGAGGAAGGCTGAGTTGAGTATGAATCTATTAATTAATTTGTTCGATTTGTGAATCGCAATATATCCAAATATCATGGTTTGTAATAAATTGGTGGAAGTAGTTCTTCCTCACGTGCTTTGGCTTTCTCTCTGTGGTCTTTTTGCTCTGATCAGCTTTTACTTCAAAGCCTACCTGCACTGCAATTTTACCCATTTTCGTACCGCTCACATAGGGCTGGTCACTGGTGATCCAGAAAGAGGCCCGCCCCTCGCTCCTTCCTCCAAGACGGGACAGTGACCTCGACACCCGACAATCGTTCCTTCCTCAAGAACAACACAGCAGGTCGACCCAGGGCCTCGACCGTCGGGCACCTACGTTGACCCTTCTCGATCTTGACCTACAGTCTGTGGCAACTTGAGTGGAGTCGTACGACATCTTATCACGATTCAACATTTTCACAAGACTCTATCTCTATTTGTGTAATCAGGTTTTTATGTCAATGTTTGCTTATTTAGTCACTTAGATAAAATGAGATTATTTTTTATTTATTTATTTATGGCTAAACTAGCTTTTGAATTGAGGCCTTTGAATACTATTCTAGTGTTTTAAAGACCAATTCTCAGCCAGTACGCTCTCATCCAGTTAACTGAGAGCTAGCTGACTAGTGAGGCACTATCTATCAACTGCGATATATAATTCTTATATATTAGTGGTTGTAGGGTGGTTGGATGGTGAGTAGGTTCAAAAGCGTGACAATAAAATAGAAGCAAAGTCGATGGTTTAAGAGAATAGAGAAGGGAGGAAATGATAGAATTTTTATACTATAGGCTTTCTTTGTTGCTTTGTTCCTCTTTCACAAACCCTAGTCCTTTATGTAATTTTGTCAACTTCTATGTCAATTCATATGTCACTCTTGGTTCATCGTTCTTGGAACTCATTTTCATGTTATTTACAATTATTGTTATTTCAATTTGGGAGGGTGTTCTGCTCATAGGTTTTCACTTAAGCATGAGCTATTTCTCAATTAAAGCCACTTACAAAATGGCTTTGACTGCTTCGGGCAGTATGTCTTCCTCAGTCGTAACTGGAATGTCAGAATCCCGGAGGATTCTGAACTCGAAGCCACAGCCTGGGCAGTCATTGGTTCCAGTTGCGAAGTAGGCTTGAAGACAGCCAAGCGAGAAAATATCGCCGCACTCACAGGGCAGTTCGTGCGGCTCATCTGTGCGGTGAGGACACAAACTATCTGGGGATGAGAAGAGTCCGCCTTGGCGTGGATTCTTACATATTCCACAGTTTCGCCCACCAGCAGTGAGGTAAGCTGGGACTGGTCGGAAAAAGGGGTCAGGGAATCCGGGCACATTTTCGTCGCTGCCCGCCCAGTAGGTGCGCTGACAAGGCGATAAATCCTTGATGAATTCATCTCGAATGGCCTCTTGGATTGCCACCTTCCACTGGCACGTTTGAATGGCATTGATCTCCTTCAAGAACTCTCGTCGGCGCTCACGAAGTATTGGAGCATCGAACTGTTCAAGATTATTTCTCATGATGTATGTTGCTCTTAACTTGGCAGTACAATCATCACAAGTGAGGGTTTCTTGAACAGTACCTCGCCCGCCTCCTTGGCAGCCTAGACAAGGCTCTTTGTACTGGAAGTACGCGTACTGCTTGTTCTCGCGACAGCCGGGGTTGGGAGATGGGAACTTGTAGCGACAAATGTGGCCGCACTTGTAATAAAAACGGATTACTTCAAGACGACACATGATTGCTAGTTGGAGCTGTAGTGAGTAATGATAGTTTCGCTATGTATGTTTCTCTACAGGGTATGGCTAGAAATACTTATCTGTGGGGATTGCTTGTTGAATTCTCTACAATTCATATACACGTTGATCTATTCTGTTTCATAGTTTGTGTCTCGATGTGGCTTTTTTTAATTCTTTGTTCGGTGCTGTGTGTTCATGGGAGAATACTCATAGTCATTGACGTTGTCGAGAGAACGAGAAACTTTCATTTAGGTGTTACAAAGAACTTCTAGTTGTTTTTATCTAAAGGTTAATAATGACATTGTCAATCTTGATTGGTCGACAGGATATGATGTCGTATGGTCTGCTTCAGCTCGAGGAGCTACCTAATACGCTGGGGAGGAGTTAAGCTCAATTTTTACTACTTCAGCTCCCTAACAAAAGTCACTCTTGTCACTTGGTTTTGTACAATTGAGGCAGGAATAAAAATGTTTTGGGGTATCTGAAGTGTCTCAAAGCTCTTGGATCGCTATACTACTTTATTCCTAGGCTTGCTCGCTCCATATCTCTATCTCGGTGATTTTGAAATTTATAACCGAGTTCTCCCTCCAAGGATTGGGCTCATAAGTACTTCCGATCGCATCTCCATATGCAATTTCATGCCTGACTTCTGCATGGGTGAGATTATCCTTCAAGGTCAACACGACGCCAGAGCCTTGACCGAATGTCACACTCTTATCGTCAACAATCCAGCCTGGTTTGCTCACAACACCTCTGTACACATCTTTGACCGGAGTCAATTGAAAAAGTGCACACCTCTCATATCCAACCTGGTTGAGAATTATGTTGGTCTGAATACTCAATCCGTCAACTTTAGGCTTTGGACTGAATAACCCAAATGTATAGGGTACTCCAGTTACCGTATCTTTGCCTAATATTGCCAAGAGAGCTTCGTCGGGAACTGCTTGCATCACATTCACGAGGGCAGTAGGTGTTGGTAGATTTGAAGCGTCATAGTGATGCATCCGGGTGAAGCTTTCGAAAGCGACCGAGCTAGCGAAGAACGTGACAAGCTGACTCTGAAGTGGTAACGCCAAAGCAACATTTGCTGGTGCGGGAGGAATTGTGGCGGTATCGAGTACGTGCAAAGGGGTCGGCGCCCCCAGAAAAGTATGCGAAAGCAGGCGATAGTAGGAGTCAAGAAGGTATGGCGCTATGTTCCTCATTTTGTACTCAAACATCCGCTAAGTAATGACTTGATCGTCAGCTTTCTGTAAGAAGGAGGCAATAACAGACTGAGCTGCACTATTTAATCGAGAAATATCGACCGCAGACTCGAATTGTAGTGCTAGAAGACACCTCACCAGAGCTATGAAGCGTTTAATTGGAATCCCAAGTTGAGTCAAGGAAGGGGTATTGTTGTTTGTCTTGAGGCTTTTGGCGATAGATCGAACCCAATCCCGCGGGAGGGGGCCTTTTGAAGGATCCTTGACATCTTGCGTGGAGTAAATGACATCCAAAAGGTCGTGGTATATTTCGTCGTCGTCGTTATCGTATGAAGAAGCCACGACGGTGACGGATGCGAGACTTTGGAAAATAAGCCTCCAAAGATCAGACTCAGTGCGCTCGCGTGTATCTGGACCATCTTCAACAATGTACGCGTATCGGCCAGGAATTGTTCATGCCAGACCGCGCATGAGCTGGTTTGAATTAATACCGTCAAGTTGAACGCCTGTTTCTGGGTTTTGAAGAAACGGCAACGAGGCAAGATATATGATGCTATTATAAATGATCTCTCCAGCCTCGATACCTTCTGAAGAGTGAGGAAGCGTGCCTTTGGTAGTCAAAAGAGAGACTAAGGCGGGCTTTGTCAGAATAGTGTTTTTGCCGAAAATCTCCTTGATGCCTGCCTTTTCTTCTTCACGAATAGCACGTCTGTTTCTGATCTTCAAGTTGAGGCGCTCCATGATGGGCTTCTTCTCCACCATGTCATGAGCAATCCAGTCATCAATATTTGGAGAAGAAACTTCCGTGTTCGCCATGGCGATTAAGCGATCAGGTGATCAGGGGGAAATGTGAATGTGATCAAAAACTGAATGGTATAAAATTTGCCGGAAACTAATAAATTTTGTTGAGGTAGTGTTTGTGTGGTTGAGATGTGGTTGAGATGCTCAGCCAAAGTCTGAATGTCGTCTGATATGTATGGTAGCCAAAGGTGAAGTCCTGGTTCGTGCGGCTGCAATGAAGCACCCGGTCAGTTATAGGTACGACGGTGATGACAGTGGTTGTGGGTGATCCTTTGGAAATGATTTAGTTTATATTTCGTAAGGAGGAAGCCTTGTGCGGTTGCACACGTGAGATTGCACACGTGATCTTCGAGATGTACGTAGGAGAAGGCACAGCAAGGTACAAGTGACCTCGCAAAGGCTTATTTCAGTACCTAGGTACTTACGAGATTCATGTTCGCAAGGCCTCAGTCTAAATCTTATATGTTACGTAGTATAAAAAATATCACACAGTAAGAGGGTTTCCTAAGTGAGATATTCAAAACATGCTTAGAAGAGCTCTCATGTAAATCTTCATTTTATCTCGCACACATACTAGTACTTTATTTGAAAATAATCTATCTAGTTCATAAATGGCAATACTAGCAAATCCTTCATTCCTTTGATCATCAAAGGAGGAATACTGAGCATAGCCTGTACTCGTAGCTAGGTAGAAATGAAATAATCACGGTCTGGCAACATACAGACAAAACATACAGACATTTTTCTATAAAGCCACAACTTTTCCTACTCTTCATTGCCTTTCTCATCAAGCTTTCATTCTTGCTTATCTCGACAGTCTACCTTTTTTCGATACCTACAAACATTTTCCTGTTTTCCATCTTCCAAAGTTTCAACTCTATTCAAGTCAATTCTTCTTCATTCCATCAAAATGAGATTCTCCTATCTTATCTCTACTTTCTTGACCTCCCTCACTATCGCAAGTCCCATTGCCAATCCCGAAGCAGTTGAAAACATCAATCTCGCCATTCGTGCTGCAGACGTGAACACACCGGAATGGACATTAGCTACCACAACACACCCCGGCTAGAAGAAGGATGATTGGGTTTGGTTTACCTTGGAATGGCACCGTGGATTAAATCGGTAATGGTGCCACTGAGAGCGACAAGGAAATATCGGATCTTAGAGATGCACTTGGTTTCGATCACATAGGCATTGTTGTCGGTCAAATTACAGAGGTCAAATCCGGAAAGGTAAAGAACGAGAAGACAACTCGGGATTTCAAGCCTTCCTTGTATCACATGATTGAGTTCAAGGACAAGACTGAGCTCAAGTCGCCCAACTTCAAGGTCCCTGGTGACGGCAAAACCCTCAAGTTTGGCGGGATGACTACTTCGGCCAAGAACACTGCTGCTAAGAAAGCGGCCAAAGATTATTTCGCCAATGGTGTTCACACAAGTATGCGGTTAAAGGAAACAACTGCAACGATTTTGTTAATGCGGTCAAGGCCAAGGTCTAGGTTATGAAGAAGTTATCTGGGTCTATCGTCTACGGAAAAACCTCGCCAAATTCTTAGCATTTCTTGAGCGGTTCTTATGGGCATTGATGGAGTTGGAGTCACCGGTTGTAAAAATGTGTGTTACAAGGTGTGCTAGATATTGGGTGGCTGGTTATGTGGTGGTTGTTTTTATTTATCTTCAATTCAAGTTCGCCTGTTTGTTCCATTGCCGGTGTTATTTGTTGGGAATTACTATCCCAGAGCATGTCTATCGTTCATTAGTAGCTTGAAAATAAACTCCCCTACTGCTTTACCTATTGCCCTGCTTTTATTTTACGCGTAGTACTATTTGGAGCAATTCTATAGTCCCCCATTTTTAGTGATTTTGGAGCCCTTGTTACTCTTATAATCTTCGCCCCATTTTCGCCCTCTAATTTCTCACTTGCACTCACTACCAGGTTCTGAGACATCAAATGCTTGGTGCTACCTGAGTTGTATCTAGGAACAAACAAGTGATGCTTATACAAGTGATGAACGTCGTGAAAATGAGGGGGAAATGGGAGGTAAATTGAATATAGGAAAACTAATCTTAATGGGACTCGAATACAATGGTTTCCAAAGTCTTGTACAAATCTGATTATAGAAAGGGGAATGTATTCTTGTTCTGGTCCCGCTTGAATACATACCCATCCCCCCTATTTTAAGCGACCCACATAAATACATCCCTACTACCAGGACCTCCGAAGACATTGTTGAGACTCGATAATAAATATTCATTTACACACTTTAAACAGTACAAGTAGTTTAATTTTCAACCAAGCTTGAAAAAGTGTAAGTTTACAATTCATAGTCTAATTCGCCTGGTTCATTACACCTATTACGAGCTATCCCTAGGAATTGTGTCGCATGCGCGGCTTGTATGATTCTCTAAGTTATGCCGTGGATCACAATACTATATCCTGGTCGAGCATCATGACACACTTGACATTCCTCGTTATCCTCCTCTCTCACCTGAGCTTGGTTTTGTACAGTGGCTGGGGTCAAAGTCAGCTTCCTCCGCTCCGGAAGACTCGTCTCAGAGGCAACTCTCCTTTACGTTGAATGGAGATCTTGGTTCTGACAATCTATCTGTTATCCCCTGCGATTGATTCTAAGAGCTTGGAGCATGGATTCAGTGTCAATAAATGGCGGTTCATATACGTCATATGTATAATTGAGACTGAAAAAAGAGAGAAGTGTGTGCGTGTAACCAGGAAAAGAATGCCAGGTCTTTTTTACGGCTCTTTACTTCACGGGTGCTCAGAGATTCCGACCTCGCTAGTATCCGAGAAGATTTTGAAGAATAAATTGTGTTTTTTCTTTGGAGCGTTGTAAACACTTATTGTTGATAACAAAGACCATTGACTAGATACATATTATACCCTCACAAAACAAATCGAATCACATGTTTATATTTTAGGATGAACTTTCAATTTCATAGCTCACCATTCACTCCATCATTCACACCACAATCATCAACTTCATTACAACTTTCAGACAATGTCAGCCAACATGAACGCCAACGCTCCCAAAAAGACACAATCTCTACGAAGGCGATTAACCACAGCAACCAGAAAGGCCTTCAACACCGCTGAACCCCAAGCTACAGGGCCCCAAGTTGTTTTGGATCGTCAAATATTCGTGGAGCGTGGGATGTGCAGTGACGGATGTGTCTTAACGATTACTCGATACACGGGCTGTTCACATGACGTTGTCACAGGAGCCCAGATCTGCGAAAAACACAAGGGCCTCCCTCAAGGACTTCCCGAAATCAACGTCACCCAAAACTTTAAACCCCATGAAGGTGTTTGCCAACCTTGTTCTCTTCGAGCAATCGAGGAGAACAAGTTGGAAAACTTCAAGGGAATCCGTGATAGCAAGAAGAAGTGGGGGAAGCAGAAGATCAGAGAGGAGGAGTTATTAACTATGGGGGACAAGGCACTTGAAATGGGACAAGAAGCTTGGAACGAATTCAAGGCGTCTAAAATGACAGAAATCGCGGAGAACGCTCGAATCTCGGGTTTGTCATCGACAGATGCCAAGGCAGAACAGGAAGCTCTTGAGGCTCAGATTGCGCATCTGACTCCTCGAGATCAGCCCAACCTGGCTGTTCGATAAGTAATAACTTTCGGCAGTGGGTTTTCTTCATTCCCCCTCATTCCTTTCCGTTCTACTTCAAGTCTTCAAATTTAACCCCTTCTAAAGGCTCTCAAACTAACATTCTAATTTTTTCCAAAACACCCTTACACCTTAGAATTTTAATAATAAAATACATCTTAAAATGGAAGTAGTGCTTCCTTTAACTTTAACTTACTTCTTCTTACGCGCATTTTCAATTTTCAAAAGTCAAACAAAAGCTTACCTAGGCACCAACATGCGTTTTTATTACCGTGGTAATTTAAATTAAACGCTTTTACTTGAGAAATCAAGCTAACAATCGAATCACCCAATCACCAATCTTACTGTCCAAAATATTGAGAAACGTTCTATGAAATTCTTCGTTTATTTAAGAAGAGGAAAAGAGAAAGCATGGGGGTTTTTATAAAGCGGTTTATCTGAGTTCGATCGCTTAAAAGTCGAGTATCTTTCAAAATTAGACTAGAAATAGACTAATGTAAATAATCACTCCTGTCCTTCTTACGATACCCGACTCCTTCCAAAATTCCCGGGTCTAAGAATCAGTGTAACGAGAATCAACTAAAAGAGCGATGCTATCGACCTTATATCGCTATTCTCACCTGCACCAAAAATCCGAAGGCTTGCATATGTTGCCTTAGGATAGGCTTGGAGATTGCATCCCTTCTAAAATGGAAGGAAAGAGGGGAGTGCCCAGCAAAAAATGCCTCATAAAAAGGAGCCTAAGGTAGACATTGCTCGATGCCCAAGAACAGGAAAGCGGCAGTAAACATCTCTCTCATTGTTCTAACTTTATGAGACAGAAGCCAATTGTTTTATAAGTCTGCAAATATTAGGTTAATACCTTGGATTGTTTTAATGCCGCTTTTATTATCCATCGCAAGGGTCAATAGGGGTGCCGAAAGAAGGGTAAGTTGCTGCGACTTGTTTACTTTGAGCATAGCTTTAACGCCTTATATCTAGAGGCTGACTGGCGTGACTGGGAAGGGACATTTCTCGGCCCAAAATGACAAGAGAACCCCTGTACAGTCCTATCTCTTCACTTCCCAGGAACTCTCTACACCATCGAATCAAACTTTCTCGAATTGCAATTCTGTTTCGGAGTTGACGTGGCTTGCTCGGAGATACAAAGTACAATGCTCTTCACATAAACGGGTGTCAGTCGAAGATCCCGCGACGGCCTCTGAAGGCTGGAATCTTCCATGGCGGATCTGTATTGTTAAGTTGTATTTCTTGTTCCGTCGTTTTTTTATTTGAGAAAATTCCCTTCTTTTGTACCTCCTTCATATGGAACCAAGTGTTTCCCAAGATAAGCGGGGTAGATACACGATGAGAGATATAGCATTGCTATTTGGCATCACACCCACATTTCTTTTTCTATTTCTACCGGGAACCGGAAAGAACATTCCAGTTTTCAGGACCAGAAGTTTTATGGTCTGTGAAATGAGTAACCGATCTTGTCATCCCTGTTTCCTGTCGACGAATCTCTTGGTCTTGACCTCAGGGAACCTCAAGTGGATGATCTGGAGAAGAGGGGCAGACGGTACTTTTCCCTTGCGTATATCTTCGTCCGCACTTTCAAAATTCCGATGCCGTTTGGCTTCTGAAAATCCGTATCTTCTGATCAGGTTTTCCTGACTTTACCCTCAAATGCATCTGCATTGATAATGCGTTATCATTTCACGGTCTGCGGGGTATCAAATTGGGAAGGCGAGGCCAGAAAGGGTCAGCCTCACATGTCGAGTTCGACCAAAAGAAAGCCGAAATCAGGGTCGGTCCCCGAGTATATCTGGACGTTGATATTAGCGATTAAGTTTTTATTCTTCTGGCGGACGCATCCCCCGCTTTCTCGCCACCGGGGGGTTAGAGGACGCGTATCGTCGCGCGTATAGTGTTTTTGTGGGGTTGTGCGTGGACGCTGGATATCAAGGTTGCTCAACTCGGATTCTAGAGAGAGATACTAATAGTCGCTTGAAGTTCGAGTTGGTGTTTCTTGAAATTCTCATACTCTTCTTTTTCTTCGTGTACTATTCGTTGCGTTACGAGTTGTGTTGCAATGATTGATACTCGATTTGCTTTTTGTTTTTTTATACACCGGTGCAGTGCGTCTCTCGAGACCTTGGCAATATGGTTGTGCTTACTGCGAATGGAGTCATTGTGTGTTGCTATCCATCGAAATGTCCACAAGATATGTGCTAACAATAATGCCAGGCCATAAAATGGGTTTTGATAGCCATGACTTTTACCTTCATAGGTCTTCGCTTAGCAGTGCGAGTCATCTACAAACAATTTCATCTCTGGATTTCTGACATGTGGCTGGTTTGTGGGGGCTTTTCCGCTATGGGAATGGTTATATATGATACCCTCAATCAGCAAATGAGGACGTCAACAGCCAGTAACTCGGCTGTTGCTCTCGGGAAGTTGAGTTATTCGGTTCCCCTCTGGTTCAAATCAATGCTAATATTACCGATCAACAGATCAGACTAGCAACCAACTACTTTTTCGATTTTGGAATGTACTTCGGGAAATTCAGTATTCTGGCGTTTTACTTCCATTTGATACCAAATACACTCCCCAGGTTATGAATGGCGTTGTACTGCGTCACCGGATTGACGATTTGTTGTTCTATGACATCTTTGTTTGTTGATACCTTTTGGTGCGGACCTAATGTTACAGTCTTGTGGCAAAGTATTCCCACCTGTTCCGCCTTCAATTCAATGCAACTAGTCTCAATCAACTTGTCAATGAACTTTGTTATCGAAGTACTGAGTAGGCTCCCCTAGACCTCATACAAGGAACGTCTCGGCTAATAAATACAGTCTTCATAATCCCATTCTTCATCCTCCCAATAATCGGCAAAAACAGACATAAATCCCAAAGTGGCCGCCAAAAGCGCAAGACTCAAATCATAGGACTAACTTGTATGTTTGGCCTGGGAACAGTCACCCTTGTTGTAGGGGTTGCCCGCTTTGCTAACATGGTAATCAGTCAAGCATCGCCCTCAAACTCAACGTCCCATAGACCGATACTCCCCTCTCCATCCCCTCAATCCGTTGAACGACGAGCGCCTCCCGCACCCTTAGCCAAAGATATCCTAGCAACAGCTGAATACACAACGGCCCTGACAATCGTCTCGTTTACCGCTCTCCGGCCCCTCCTTCGTGCAATGCTTCGACGCACGTCCTCTTCCTTCTTGAGCAACAAATCTACTAGAAATTCCGGCAATTTGGGAGGAGGGAATACATATAGCATGCGAATCTCGCGTGCAATCACTAATGCATATCTAAACCAGGGTGAACGAATACCGGACTCTGCTAACGAGGTACGTGGGGGAACTTTGACGAGTTATGGGGATATAACGAAGACGGTGAAGTTTGGATCTGTTAGCGAGAAGGCTGTTAAACGCATGGAAAGGGGGCTTGTTGCTGAGATTGTTTGAGAGGGAAAAGCAATGCTTGTTTTAGTTGGTTTTTTTTGGCAGGTTCAAAATGGAGTTCTTGTTGACACCCTATTATTGAGGAAAGAGACAAGACTTTGTTTGCATTGTCGGACAACTTCGTCCCTATTTCTCGTGAGCATGATGCTGTCACTTAATTTTCCAATATAATTGCGTACTTCGAAGGAAAGAGTCTTGCTCAAAAGAAGCATCAATGGGGATGCGACAGACTTCGTCAATTAGAACCAAACACCATGGGGCTTCTTTGAGATAAGGGAGCATTATTTTGTGAACACCCCTCGCGGTGAACAACTTAAATGCGGTAGTAACTACTTCGGATTCACACCTTCCTCCTACTTAACCCTCGTTGTTCCAACCTTTTAGGGTAAGTCAAGTAAATTACCCTAAATATTTAGAACATATCAACCCTGAAGTTTTGGAACGATCAAGTTCTAAAGAAGAACTTTATTTGAAAGTCAGGATAACGTGGTTTACCACCTCGCGACGCATATTACCTCGCGACGCACTTTTACTAGGTTTACTACCCTACTACTCCAACATATGTTTTCTTGATAATTAATAATACAAAATTAAACCAACGAAGCACGAATCACTTTAGCTATCAAAGCTATTTAATCCTTGAAAAAACTAAGTCGTCGGAAGGCTGCTAAAATCTACAATGTTCCTGAACCTACACTATATGCTTGAATGACTAGCTGACTATCCTATAGTGATTATTGACCAGTAGGTCATAAGTTGACTGAACTAGAAGAGGAAGTGATTGTCAACTATATACTTGATCTAGATTCTCAAGGGTTTTCTCCCTGACTAGCTGATTTAGAAGATATAGTAAATCACCTCCTCGAAAATCACTGAGTAGAATGTGTTAGAAAGAACTAGGCATATTAATTTGTAAAGCAACAGAATAATTTAAAGACATGTTTTAATCGTGTTTATAACTATTAAAGAGCTTTATGCGAGGATCCTAAGCTGATTAGTGCATGGTTTTGACTAGTAGAGAATATATAGATGAAATATAGTGTTGTAGATAGTGATTTTATAACTTCAACAAGACTAGCTTTATGATAGGCTAGATTTGCCCTGGAATAGTTGTTACATGTGCTAATCAACGTAGCAAAGCCAAAGGAGTACAACTAGGTAATAGAGAATAGGTGACAGTGATTATGTATATCAATGGCAAAGGGAGTAACATTCCTCCTTTTCTAATTGTTAAAGGTATCTATTACCTTGTAAACTAGTACTCTGAAACTAGCCCCCCTTATGACTAGATTATTAAACCTACGAAAAATAGATAGACAGATAACGAGACAGGTTTAGAATAGATAAAACACTTTGACAAACATATTGCTGCTAGAGCAAAGAGTATATATTAATGCTGGTTTTAGATAGCTATGAGAGTTATAAATCAATTGCATTCCAAGAGTATTACAAAACTCATAATATTATAACTCTTGGATTACCTCTACATTCCTCTCGTTTAACTCAACTACTCGATGTTGGGTGTTTTAGTGTTTTAAAGTAAATATATAGCTAGCAAATCAAAGGGTTTATAAAAGCTTTTATTTATCACATCACCAAGGTTGAGTTTCTTATTGCTTTTAAAGCAGCCTACCCATAGTCAATAACTGTCCAAAATGCACAAGCTGGATTCCGTGGAGCTAGTCTAGTTCCTTTTAATCCTCAAGTAGTATTATTAAAGTTAGATATTAAGTTACAAACTCCTCTACCTACTAGTCCCCCCTCGGCCGACACTGACCCTTGAGTATCACGAACGCCTTAGAACCCAATTAAAGCTCCATCGCAAACGACTTTAGTTAAAAATCACATTACTCTTTATCAAGGAAGCTCGCTAACACTGATATTTAGTATAGTTGCTTTGTTAGCAAAGGGGACAGAGCTCTTAGTATATCAGAATACCCTTTTACTCGCTGAGGTCTGTACTCTTCAAACTGCCAACGAGGCATTAAGCAAGCAGCGCAGGGCCAAAAAAAGTCACATTCGTTAAGGGGGTGGACTGACTATTGAGGATACACATGATATTTTGGCCCAGGAAGAGGCTGACGCGCAGATTTAAGACGATAGGCGCTCTAGAGGGGGTGGACAAAATGAGGGGCAGCCGAATACAAGAGTATTCTCTCTGTGAAAACACTTTACCGCCTCCGCTGACAACTAGTGCTTCAGCTCGAAAAGACTGAAAAGAGCTTGTGGTTTCCATTCCAACTGAGTAGGGCAAGTCCAAGACTCGTCATCAAATCTTTCGAAAGGAGGTGTTGTTGTCGATAGAGAAAGCTTGCTGTAGGATTTCCTCTCGGATCTCCTTAGGGAGCGACATTAAAGCAGTAGGCATCTTGAGAGGTAGTAGTTAGACAAAGTTGCTGATGTTGTGAACCTTGAGTGGTGTTGTAATTGCTGTTAGGTAGGTACTGAGAAACGAAATTAGTTTAGGGAGGAGGAATAGACTTGTAAGCTAATTTTGGAATGGTAATTTACTCACTAGAAGGAGTATTCTATGAATGATCTTGAGATGGCCATGATTTCCTCTGAATCATAGCAACACGACACAAAGTCATTCACCAACAAGACCTGGGGCTGTGGCACTTATGGGTGGCTGGGTTGCTTCAACTTGCTTGTCCTTGTCTTGTGAGTCAGCATAGAAACTCTTCTTGTGAACAGTAGAATCAAGAGCATTCACTTTAAGTGTCCATTTTAAGCCGTAACACCAAATTAATGTGGGGTGCACTTATACTGAAAACCCATCAGGGAAGCACACCTCGCTTAATCGACAGCCCTCAGACATTCCCAATAAAGCGTTGATTATTATACCTATTTAAATTGAAGAGTTGGATATCGTTTTTACGTTCACCAATATATACATCTAATCTTACACCCAACGAGAGCTTACTAAAGCTAGGCAAACCCAACATCCTACTTAAAAACTCTCCCCTCTTTCATCCTATCCACAAACCCCAAATTCTTCCTCCTCTCAATCTCAACAGCTCTCCTCCTCTGCTGCCTCAACTGAATGAGCTGCGAGCACCCTATTCCCGCCGCATAACCCCCCAAATGGGAAACATGATCAATCGTCCCAGACCTAGTTCTCAATTCCTTCCTTAGGGCGATAGCTTCAAGAAATACCACGAAACCGAGCAAAGACAATGCTGATATTGATGGCCAACCTTCCGGCGGAAACCCAAAGAAATCAACCTTATTGTTGGCGTTGAGTGTGAGATAGGTGGCTACGAGTCCACAAATAGCCCCGGATGCACCGAGAGACATGCGTGCCATATTCTTGCAAAGTACCGAGACGGTCAATGAAGCGAAGGTACCAAAGACACCAGAGCTGACATAGACAGCAAGGAAATTGGCCCGACCAATCTCATCGTGGAGTCGGGTTCCGACGAACCAGAGTAGAGCCATATTGACCCCGTAATGGGTGAAACTGGTATGCGAGAAAATGTTTCCTATACTGCTGAGAGCATATGGGTAGGCGGTGACGCTATAGAAATACTTGTTCATGAACCTCCATGCCGGGGGGATTCTCCAAGCAATCAACACTGCAGTATTGATGGCAATAATTCCTGCTATCGTTGCAGCTGAAGGAGGAGTATCGGGCCACAATCTTGCCGAATTCTTGGGAGGCGTATAGACCAGAACGAATGTAATACTGGCGGCTATTGTTGCTAACAAGACCAGCGCAGAAGGGAATAGTCGTTGGAAGCGAGTCATCTCAGGTGGCTCCAAGGTATCTATGGTTTTCGCTCGCGCCACCCAGTGTTTGTATTTATCACCTCCCTCATATGTTTCCATCGTTACTTTTGGCTTCATGGTTTCCAATGATGTACTCGTATTTTGTGGTATCTCCTCTGGCTCGTTTAACCTCGCTTCTTCTTTCTCCTTCTCCTCTTGTTCTTTCCTGGCTGCTTCTCTGGCCTGGTCAGCTTTAACCATCTTCTTCACTTGGCTTAATACTCCATTTCCATATGGTCCATCTTCTGGTGTGGCCTTATTGGGTTCCCATTTGTCGCCATTGGGGCTAGTGCCAACAACATCCTCTCCCATCGCCGCAAGCTCTTCTTCTGCTCTCAACCCAGCATTCACAACCTCATTTACTGGAACCGTCTTCCTCAGCCATTCAAGTCCAGTTTCTGTATGGAGCTTTGGGATCCCGGGTACTGTAGTAATAGAATTGGGATCTTCGAGCGTTCCTGCCACCCGACATCCGTGTAATAGCTTTAAGAGTCGGTTCGCTGATGTAGGGTCTACCCGTTTTCCAAATATCTCTGCCACTTCATCTTTCGTTAAGGGGTTGGCTCGAAAAGGAAGGCCGACTTTGGGATTGTAGTCTTTTGGCAATTCTTTGTATTCCGTAAGTATGCGCCTCGAAACATACGACCTAGTCGCAGTTTGGCGTCCAAAGTTCGAATTTGTCCTTTGAGATTCCCTGCTCCATTGGCATAACCCACCGGCCCTTGTTCCCCTCAGAGGTCGTGGATTTGAAGATTTCGAAATGGATCGAGTGTGGCGCTGTGCAAGCCTCGCGGCAAGGCTATTGATTTTGTAGCATGTCTGAAGAATGGGTCGACTATTTACACACAGTGATCGTGATGCCGGTGACCAGAGGTTGGTGGTCATAGTTGGCCAATTTATTATAAAGAATTAATCATAGAAGGCAAAAAGGCACCTCGTGCTCGGAATTTCGAAGGAATGGTGTGTATTGTCGCAAGCTCAAACTCCCCAGATTTGTGAATCCATAAGCCCAGAGCTTTACCAGCACAGGCCCCAGATTTTTTGATGCCCCACCAAAGCGCGTCACCCTTACAGCCTGGAGCTTTCAACACCAAAAGCTATCCCCTCTCAATTCAACAAACAAACGCCAACATACTTGAACCAAATCCAACCCCACAACTCAATCACAAACCCCCCCTACAAAAACCAAAAAATGTCCTCAGAAACCACCCCCATAAACCCCGCCCGCTTCGCCGAAGCCCTCAAAGACCTCCCCCTCGAAACCCTCCACTTCAAAGGCGCCGAAATCCGCAACAGCATAGCACACCTCGACTACTCCAACGAACAACTGAAACCCTTCGCCGACGGCACAGAACCCTCTGCAAACGGGGTCCCAGACCAAGATTGCCTCGATGCCATAAAGGAAAACGAGATTGTCATTGCGCGCATGCAGGAACGGATACAATTATTAAAGGCAGAGGTTGAGGGGCGGGGAAGCAGTTGGTTGGAGTTTAGTTCTGTGGAGGAGTTGACGGAGAGTAATAGTAAGGAGGGGGAGGAGAGATTGGTTAATGGGACTGGCGAGGGACATGTGGATGGTGAGGGTGAGGGTGAGGGTGAGGGACAGGAGAGGAGTTCTGGGAGTAATCCTTGGACGGATGGCACTTTTCAGACGGGACGGATTGTTAATGGGGAAATGCAAGTTGATGGGAATCAAACCAGTAATGGACTAGCAAATGGGACGAGACCGGGTGGAAGACTGGACGACGAGACTTTGAGAAGTGCACTTGAGGAGAGAATGAGAGCATTGGTTACTGAGGATGAAGAAGGTATGCATCTTTGAAGTACGAAATCAGCGGCCAAGATTTATGAATGGATGAACCCAAAATTATTTGATACCCGGAATGCTTTGGCGCAAAAGTTGATAGAGAATGAGAGTTATGAGAATTGAAGGGATCTTGGGAGACTGTGAAAATACCTCCTAGTCTGTGTCTCAATTGCTCAATCAAGACTCTGTAAATCAATCCGATTATCCGAAAAGTTGAGGCTTCATGCCTTCATCCTTCGAAGGAGTTAGGGTAGCTAGCTCCAGCACGGCAACTGTTACGAAATCCTGCAACCCCACTGTGCCCCTTACTCAACCTCCTGGTAGACAATAAGAGTGGCAGTAACTTCTATCATCTCCTCTCCCCTCGCTGACTCTTATTTGTTTAATCTAGAAGAATTGAAGTTGGGGTTTTGGGTTCCTTTTTTTAAATTTTGAGGGTGGTCGCTCTTGACCTGACCTCGACCTTCAACTCGAGGTCGTTCCTTCCTTGCTCCCCAACCCTCTTGCAATAACAAATTTTCATAGCATGGATGGAGTCACTTCAGAATGGGGAAAGGAAAAGTGGCGAGATCAATATTCATTGATTGTGCTGTGAACCACTTTGATTCCTGAAAGCATTTTCCCTATCCTAGATGCAAATGCAGCCCGGCAAAACGCCAATTCCAATGGCTCGCCAAAAAAAATGCAATGCATAAAACTTGCAAATACGCAAGACAGAAAGAAAACTCCAAACTCCATGCATACATGCTTCCCAGCAATGGCGCCAACCCCATGAATGTGATGTGAACAAAAGAGATAAAAAGTTCGTCTGAGGACTAAGTATGTAGTTTGAATGAGATAGTTAGTGTTTGAAGGTTTAAACGCCGAAAACAGAAAGTTTTATGCTAAGAAAGTTGCTCGGGTGCTGGAGCATTTTCCGCTGATAAATTATCAATGCGGGATTTGGTCATTTCGGGTGCTTTTGGACTCGAGTCTGGAATTGTAGTGGTGGAAAGTGGTGTTTTGGAGGATGGTTGCTCCCTAGTGGTAACATCACTGTTTGTGGAGTTTGAGGAAAGCTCTCTTAACGGTAAATCCCCACTTGTAACTTTGGGAACCAGGTTCGAGGAGCTGACAATGGTTTTGAGGTGTGGTCTTGGAGACCGTTCCCTCATTTCAGAACCTTTGACGGGTTCGGGAAGAGTTGGCAATACTTGCTCTAGGGTGTCCATGGAGGAGTTCCTAGTAGGTGTAGATATCGACAAAGGTGGTGGCTTGCGTTTCCTGTTCATAACGCTGGAGTCTTCCGACAGTTCTGGTGAAGTACTTCTGTTACTTTCGTAGCGCTGTAATCTTTGCCGGCTTGATTTAGGTGTCTTTGATCCTGCCCTCGATGGAGTTTCGCCTCGTTGCATTTTTGAATCGAGCGTTCTTTCCGTCATTTGTCGACTCAAAGAATTCTTGATAGTGCTGCCCTCACTGTCTGCTCGACTTCTGTTTACTCTAACTTTTCCTTCCATGACTTTCGCGGATGGTGGTGGTTGAAGCATCCACCTTGTTTCCTCCCTGCTAGTATGCGAACTAACCACAGGAGGGTGTAAATCATTGACTGGGGGATTCCTTGACATATAATAGGGCTCCTCCTCTCTTTGTGGTGATTTGCTGAGAAGTCGACCAGCAGACTCCCCTGCTTTTGCGATAACATGTTTTATTTTTTGGCTTGATCCCTGGAAGTCGATACCCCACAGCGCCTCATCTTCTCGTTGATAACGTTTTCGATTCCAATCGTCGCCCGATAACCGTGAGCCATCAACCGCTGTAGGACTACTAGGAGCGTCAGTACTCATCCCAGTACTCCCAGCATAACTGCTCCCTTGCCCCGCCGTATTCAATGCCCTTTGGCTTGGATTTTTGTTTGCGCCCTTGTCTTTCTTTTGCGGAGGTCCAGGTCCCATCATGATCTCCTCGGTCCAGTATGGGTTCGTCGAGAATGGTGAAGGATGTCTGTACAGTCCTGGTTGCTCTGTCTCCAAGGCCTGTTTCTCTGCTCGCTCGCGCTTTGCCTGAACCTTAGCCTTGCGCCGGTGGCTGATCTTCGAGCAAGTGCTACATGATAGGACATAGAATACAACCGACTGAATAGCAACATCGAGCGACATTTCGACAGCGAATGGATGTTGAATGTAGGAATAGGACGGAGAGCGTAAAAGAGGATTCGAATTATAACGACATGAGGTGCGATATGATTGTGACTGAACTTGTTTCGAAAGGCGACTTGGAGTTCCCGGGACCCAAAAAAGACTCAATCCCCTCGATAGCCCAGGACCTGAATCCAATCAAATTGTTGAATTGAATGGCGGATTTAAAATATTTCCACCTCGTATGCGCTGACGCTGTACCAAATGTAGGAAAGTAGTTGTATGCTGTGCCCCTGAAGCCTATTCGCCGTCCCCAACCTTCCAAGATGTGTTATGTATTTGTTCAGAAGATTCGAAAGCTCGCAAGGCGCAATGTTTTTTGGGCCGTGGTGTTTCGGGTATGGAGAGGCAGGATACGACTGGTTCGGAAGTTGGGTGTTCTACGAATATATGGGAAGATAGGCAGAAGCGGAGAAAGGACAAATGGAAGGGTTTGGTTTTCAATTGCACGCGCTTGTGGAGTCGCGGTCGCTCTGGAGTAAGTGTGTAGTTCGTATCGAATGTGAGGTACTTGTAAGTGAAAGGGAAGGAAATTGGGCGTGGTGCTTGTGGTTGCTCGTTGGCAATGGAGAAGCGGCGTGGGCGTGGGCGTCGGTCGTTGGAGTCGGCAGCAAAGCGATCTGGTCATTGACTACCTATCTTCTAGCAGGAGCTATCCGCCTAACCTGCAGTGGTGACTTCAAGACGTAGACGTGGACTTCAGGCCGCTGCGCTGCGGTGCAGGTCAAGAGATATGACGTGTGCAATTGAAGGCATTCCTGAGTCGAGACTCCTGAGAGGACAAGCGGCGAGGGGGGAGAAGGACAGCGGATTGAGTCGGGGAAGGATTGTGTTTCGTATTAAAGGCGCGATTGCCGGATTGTAATTGGTTAATGCAGGCCAGGAGTTGCCAGCCTGTTTTGGCAGTCTGAATGCAGATTGGATCGCGCAGTCGCATGCACAACTGTGGGGGATTTTCATAGCCTCCACTGCCCTGCCTCACACTCGCCTCTCCGAAAAAAGACGTAAAAAGCCGCAATGTGATCTTTGAAAACAAAGTTGCAGAACGAAATGTTGGGTTTCCGATTTACTAGCGCTATGCTTCTGGCCCGAATTAAGCGAGTACACACCGTTTTGTAGAACCCCTCAATTGATCGACACTTCAAGAACTCTGAGTACGTCAAACCCCCGCTCCCCCACTTCCAGATATGAGTATCTCTCTGCTGTGATACCCCCAAGCAACCTTGTTCCAACAGCAGTTCATGATATCATAACACTTAATCACCATGTGCTGCAATTCAACATCCTCGGGACTCGGAAGCAATGGTTGTACGAGTGTTACTTTGTTCCACCAGATAGATATGCTAATAACACCTCAAGATTGCACTTACCTTTGTACTAGGCCAAGAATACTTACTCTAGAATACTTTACCGGGTTCAATATCACATGATCCAAATTACAAGTTTAAGAAACTAACTTATTCTGCTATGCTACATACCTAGCATGTCGAAGAGAATTACACTCTCCCTAGCCGCAGATTGTGATACAGACATTTTGTGTCTCCCAATTTTGAAACCTCGAACTCAGAATAGGTGAACGCCATGCCCCTAAAAAGCAAAATTCTGGAATACATGATAGTGGCCCTATGCAAATCTGCCTCTCAATCCCTAGTGATATGCAGACGCAAAATACCAACGAGTTTGCAGCGCAATGATGACGTGACGAAATGCGATTCAATGTACAACTGTAAGGAAAATTTCAGGGTGAGGTTGAATGAGAGAAAAGGGGGTCTTCGGCATGCTGGCTCTTCGATATCCACAAAAGTCGACCGGACCATGCTCCCCACGTTATGGTTTTACAATTATGCGACCTCCCACTCGTCGTCTTGGTCCTCGTGCTCTTGCTCGACAACCTCTCCGGTCTTGGTGACATGAGCAGTGGTGGTCTTCCACTTTTGACCTGCACCTGTTGGGGGAATAACAGCAGGGACACCAAAGTCCTCCTGCTCGACCTTGGCACTTGGTTTCTCGACCTTTGCGGCGACCTTGTCCTCAGCCTTTTTTCTCTCCTTGGTCTTGGCCTTAACAGTTTGCCATTCATCCGACTCCTCAATTGCAATGCGCTCTTGCTCCTCCTCTGATGGCAGCGAAGAGTAGTTCTTCTGCCAGTCACTTCCAGCAAGTTCACTCTCGGAGTATTGGGTCTCGGCGGGTGCGGCAGCTGGCTTCGATGCTTTCTTGGCTGGCTCGTAGGTATCGAGAAGTTGGACCTTTTCTGCCGGATTGGAGCCATTGGAGGAAGTGCCGTTGGTAGGGGCAACCCAGGCAGATTCAGCAGGTGCTTTGGTTGCCATGAAAGTGCTACCATCCTTAGCTGCGCGACCCTCGGCTTCCCGAGCGGTACGACGTTGCTTTTCCATCAGCACTTTTCGCTCCTTTTCGTCTTCCTCGCGAGCTTGCTTGGCAGCCTCGGCCTTCTTCCGGTTTTGGCGTTGCTTCTTCGTCTCGACAGCTTCGAAGGAGGCAGGTTGCTTAGTCTTTTTTGGCTGGGATGGGTTGGTTGGCTCGGTAATCTTGAGGACAGAAGGTCCGGCAGATGGTTGTTCTAGCATGTCAGAAATACCATTCTAAAAATAAAAAAAGTTAGCAATGTTTACATTAAAATATAGAGGCCAATTTGCAGAAGCCAAGAATAATAGGGGAAAGACATACCGAGGCAGGAGTCTCAACGGCAGTTGCTCTCAACTCAGGGGAGTTCACTGATGATTGATCGTCATCAGCATCGCCGCCAGTTGCAGACGAGGGAGCGGTGGCATTGTCGGAGCTGGCCTCCACAGCAGCCTTTTCAGCTTTCTCCTGAGCCTTGGATTGCTTGACCGATTTTTGCTTCGTGGTAGCCTGTGATTTACCACTGATGACATGGCCTGCTTTGATGTTGGAGAGTTGTCGGGCGAATTCCTTATTATCAACCTCATCATCACGCTCATTGCTGATTGGGACGCTGGTGATGGGCTTCTCCTCCCGAACTGCCTTTGGAGCTGGTTGGGCCTTTTTCTTTTGCGACTTCTTGACGGCCTGATCACCACCACTGCTCAACCCTCCATCCTTATTAGATTTCTTCTCCTTTTGTTTCTCCCGAGGCTCAATTGGTTTGCTTCGCTGTTTCGTCGATGGCCGAGGTGCCTTCGATCGGTGGTAGTACCAGAATCCACCACCCACGGCAACCACGGCGACCCAGCCGCCAAGTGTGCTCATGATAGCCATATTGTTGAAATGCCTCGCAGCAAGCTGTTACTGCCGGGTCCGACTACAGAGGGAGAAACTGCTGAGAGGGAGTCGCCGATGACCAAGAATGGCGAAGGAAGGGAAAGGCTATGCGGAGGTAAGGAAGGGAGGGTTGAAATAAAGACAGTAGGTAGGTAGGTAGATACTCTAAGACGTAGCCGTAGTTCTAGGACGGGAGACGTGTTCAAGCTCCTGAATGTCAATGGGCTAAGCCTGACCCGACTAGCGCGTATCGGTGGTGAAGACACATTTACCGCTACCAAGCACTCAAGCACCTTTACGGTTAACTATCGGCAAACTATCGGCAAACGATCGGCACAATTATCAGCAATAAAAGCGGCACCAAATATCAACTGTGCTATTCACAAACTAAGGAACTTGCTAAAATTCCTCGCTGAATCAGAACCAAGCTATAATTAAAACAATGTTTGGATAAGTTTAAACCCTACCTAGTTAAATTCAGGTACAGTCACAATCTTTTCTTCTCTTTGTATTTTGGTTCACAAATGTCGGGTGATTTTGGTAACATTTCCAGCTTAAAGGTTCTTCGCTACAGGAAGCTAGATAAAGCATGCCGCTTTCCATGTCAGATCTCCCTGAAAGGGGAAGGAGTAACCCCGTAAGCTCAACAGGGACTCGGAAATCCCCGCCCATCAAAAAGGTGGGATGAAGAGGGGTCTTTCAAGAAATGCATGTAAATTGCTGCATTAGCAATATTGTCGACTTTCCCTCACCAACAACCACGATCTTCCTCATTGCTGATAAAAGAGCAGACCAAAGAGCTTAATAGAATAAAATCCTGTCCAGCTATAGTTACTTCTGTGCTAATACAAGGAACTTTCCTCTAATCTTGGAAGTTTCCCCTCAAAAGATTGCAGACCATGGCTGCTCCTCGTAACCGTATCATTATTGATACAGACCCAGGTATACCTTTCTTCATATGCCGAACCAATGACTATCTGCATTTCTAACCTTTGTATAGGGGTCGATGATGTTCTCGCTCTGTTGTTAGCACTAGCCGCAAACCCCGACGAGATTGAGCTTCTCCTCATTTCGGTCACTTACGGAAATGTTGAAGCTCAAAGGTATTATTCTATGTATGAAATATGAGCGAGCTCTGGCTAACCTTTTCAGTTGTTTACGAAATGTTGTCGCTTTATTCCACATTATTGAAAAAGAGATGGAGTGGCGAAGAGCGCGAGGGCAAGCCGAGGGATTTGGGACCATGCTGAGCTCAAAGCCTTTGGTTGCTGTTGGTGCCGACCATCCTCTGGAAGACGAGATGCTTATGGCCGATTACTTTCGTAGGAGCCTACTCCAATTGCCTTCTATCACGCCCACTGACTACTTATTCTAGACGGGATCGATGGTCTTGCTGGTGTTTCCACTTCTGTAAGTTCCCCAAGGTCTCCTATGAATCATAACATTCAAATTATTTTGTCATCAACTTTTCCCCAAAAAGAGCTTCAATAATCTTGCTAGTCCTATTTATTCCCCAAAATAATCTAGCGAGTTATTCTGTTTGTTGATGTCTTCGTTCTGATGAAGTGAACCATCTTTATTGTGATGTTCTGGCAGGAGTCTATCAACTCAATCCGGATACAATTTTCGCTCCTTTCTCATTCTATCATAGTTTTGAGCATGTGTATCCACGAATTACTTGAACCATGCTGCTTTCGTCATCTAAAATTGAATTACCTCACTGACAAGAAAACAGCACCCTCACCTGTCTCCGTCTGACACTTGGAAAACCTTGTTTGAACCACCTAAGCCTGGAGCAACTGTAGAGGAAATCGCAGAGGCTCATGAATTGGCCTCTCCGTCGAAGTCTTTCCGTGCATCACAACTTCCTGCTCACAAGGAAATCCTCCGTCTCCTCAAGGAAAATCCCAAAGACACCATCACAATCGTTGCCGTCGGGCCTCTTACCAACTTGGCACTGGCAGCCGCCGAGGACCCAGAAACTTTCTTGAAAGTGAAGGAAGTTGTGGTCATGGGAGGAGCAATTGATGTCGAAGGAAACATTACTCCTGTTGCCGAGTTCAACACATACGCTGACGCTGTCGCCACGGCTCGTGTTTTTGCATTGACATCGCCCACACCGTCCTCAACAATGCCCCCAGTCCCAGCAAACAAAACCACTCTACCGCCATATCCAAAAGGACTGTCAAGAACTTTAAACCTTACTCTTTTCCCACTCGATATCACATCGCCCCATCTTCTCCATAGGTCGCATTTCAAAACAAAACTGGATCCTCTGATTGCTGCAGGAAGTCCTTTGGCAGAGTGGACTTCCGTATTCGTACTTAAGACCTACGAAAAGATCGAGTCCCTCACCAGAAAGCAAGCAAACCCCGGATTGGAGATGCACGACCCATTGTGTGTATGGTATATGATCTCACGCTCAGCTCCTTCTTGGATGTTGTCCCCCAAGTCTCCAGAGGATATCCGAGTCGAGACTTCTGGCCAATGGACAAGAGGAATGCATGTCATTGATCGCCGTAACCGCAAGAAGGAAGGCGTGGAAACACAAGTTAAAAGCCCAGGAGCTGTGGATATCACCAATCCCATGGAAAGTTTGAGTGTTGGCGAGGAAACTCATGGGGATCCTGTTGGGGATAATGGAAGCTGGCTTACTGCCAGCAGAGGCAATAGAGTGAACAGAATTGTTGGCAGTCCAGGAGAAGATGAATTTGGGCCCTATCTTTTGGACCGGGTTTTTGGTTGAGTGGTAATATATGTGTTTCCATTTGAAAGAAGTGTTCAACACGGGGAGGGTTATAAACTATCGTTAACGTTGGCTGTCTGTCGGTTCTTTAACATGAACCGCAGTATCTTAGAAAGTAACATATAGTACATAACATGAGAATATACTTTTAACAAGGTGATTTCTGAGAACTAGAACTTTTCTTTTATAAAAATTTGAAATCACCAACCACCTTTTAAGTAACTGACCAAACTCTACGCTGCTTCCGAATATTTAAGAAGAACCAAGTATCGTTAGGGAATGACCACGGTCTTGAATTCGTATAGCAACAACTTATCTTTTGGTTTCTCAGCTTTCTTGTACTGCCCCCGAATGTAGTGCATGGCATACTCGCTATTTGATAGCTTATTCGATAGCTTACTCGATGACTTACTCGCTAGTTCCCCTAAATTTGAGGTTTGGGTTACTCGACAATTGATGGCTTACTCGACATCCTCGATTTGACTCACAATGTGAAGTTTAGGTTACTCGATATCTCTAATCTCTGTTCTGTCTTAAGTCATAAAAAGTCCGTGTCTCTATTGAAACACTCTGGAAAGTAAAAGAAATAGGAATGTTGAAAACAGAGAAAGAAGTTGATATGCCAAAAGCTATGGAAGCGAAGGGAGTTTCAATAATCTCTTGACTCGATTCCAGTATTTTAGGGCTAGAAAACATAGAAGGCTTTCTCCCTTATTATTCTCTTTCGTATCTTGTTGTAATTTTCAGTGTGCAATCAATCTGATATCTTATGACCAACTATTGCACCGTCTAGATCAAAGGGTTCTGCGTTGTAATCAGCAATAAATCGAATCAAAATACCATCCTCACCCAAAAATGTAGGCCAAAAATAAAGAGGTATCAAATTGTCATTTACTTCCACCCTAAACGCCATACATGCAACATCACAGGCCATATTCTCAGCCATTCTTGATATTCATCCATCCATCTATCCCATGGTCCCTTCATCTCATCGGATCCAACATTTTTCTTCCTCCGGTTCCTTGCCATAATTTCCTTCCATTTCATAGCCACAGCCAAGATCACGAATGCTTCACCCCTCCAATAACAGCCCCCCGTACCTCGCCCCAATTTATACTCTCATCCAATTCGGAATCGACTAACCCCACCACGACAACATTATCTCCTCGAATTAGATAGAGACCGTGTGGGATTTCGCTCGAGGGCTCGGGGTCTTCTGGGGGTCGGATTATACGTTCTGTTGTTTCTGAGAGGACCTATTTCATAGGATTAATATTAGTATAAATTATAAGATAGTCGTGGAGTACAGTGAAATGGAGGGGGGGAATACCAAATTCGTCATTTGATCGCAAGATAATAGGTTTCCGACAAGAGTCCTCGAGTCGCTGGTAAGAACCAGTACTTTCTCTATCCAGAAACTGTCAGAAAGGGGTTGTAAGCTTTGCCAACGGTTCAAGGGCGGGCGCGAGGGCCATAGAGGGGTAGTTTCGAGGGGGCAAAACTCACTGTTTACATAGCCCTGGAGAGACATAGCGCCAGGCTTTTAGGCCGACTTTGCGCGGCGAGAGGAGAGGGGGCGCGCGACAATTTGAAATGGGTTTGCTTCGTGAAATTGATTTGTTTTTGCGCAGAGTGCGGAGTCTGGGGAAGTTAATGGAGCGATGAATATACCTGAGGTAAATTTGGGAGACGCTGATAGGGCCCGAGCTCCACCCTGAAAGGCTCCAGCCTCGTTGCCGCGACCTCACTCGCTTCAAGGTGTAGCTACGAACGCCCACCTGGTACCTGGGAGCTCGACATCACCATCTTCACCTGCGCCGCGATACATCCAGCAAGAACAGGAATAGGGAATCTGCGAAATTGATAATAGGGAAAGATGTCGTACTTCTTCTCCACCCCGGTCGATATTGACATTGTACTGGACGATGGAGATGACCGACAGATGGTAGATATGAAGACAGAGAAAGGCCGTCGGGAGAAAGCACCACTCTACAAAGACGGAGAGTCCGTAAAGGGAGCAGTTACCATACGACCGAAAGATGGGAAGCGGTTAGAACACACGGGAATCAAAGTCCAATTCATTGGCACAATTGGTACGCCGGGGCGCAAACCACAGCACCAAGAGGGGAAAGCATGAAGCTAATCAATATATCCAGAGATGTTTTTCGATCGAGGAAACCACTACGAATTCCTCTCTCTCGGCCAAGAACTAGCAGCCCCCGGCGACCTCCAACACCCCCAAACCTTCGATTTCAACTTCAAGAACATCGAGAAGCAATATGAATCCTACAGCGGCATCAACGTTCGACTCCGCTACTTCGTCCGCGTCACCGTGTCCCGGAGAATGGCGGATGTAATCAGAGAAAAGGATATCTGGGTTTACTCCTACCGAATACCACCCGAGATGAATAGTTCCATCAAGATGGATGTTGGTATCGAGGATTGTCTGCACATCGAGTTCGAGTACTCGAAGTCCAAATACCATTTGAAGGACGTCATTGTGGGACGGATATACTTCCTGCTGGTGAGATTGAAGATTAAGCATATGGAGTTGTCTATCTTGAGACGGGAGACTACGGGTGCGGCTCCTAATCAGTACAATGAGAGTGAGACCCTTGTACGATTTGAGGTTGGTTTTCTACATGACAAAGTCGAGACTTTTCTGTATTTGTACTGACCTGTTAATAGATTATGGACGGTTCGCCTTCAAGAGGAGAGACCATTCCAATTAGGTTGTTCCTTGGCGGTTTCGATTTAACCCCAACTTTCCGTGAAGTCAACAAGAAGTACTCCACAAGATATTACCTGAGCTTAGTGCTCATCGATGAAGGTAAAACATTACAATCCATTTCCTTGGATATCAAGACTGACTATATCCTTAGATGCACGAAGATACTTCAAACAATCAGAAATCGTCTTGTATCGTCAAGCACCAGAAATCGCCGCAGCAGCCGGCCAACAAACCCAAATCACAGGAACCGTTCCTCCAGAGAGAACGCAAATACCCCAAGCATGAGGCCTAGAGGAGAAAGAAAGTAATGACCCAGACAGAGAGCAAGCAAGCATCATATCATTTATCGAATTGTACCATAGACTCACACCCACCATATCCGGTGCCGGCCCTCTAAAGAAAGCGATCCAATGCAAGAGAAATAAAATCAATTTTTCATGGATATCTTTCCCCTATTCTCCGCTCGTATCCTCTCTCATGTTTACTATTACAAAAACTCCCAGATTTTTTACCCTACTACGCCCCCTCCCAAACCAGCTTGCTTACATGATTTATTTCCCTTTGAATGTGATCCATCCTTCGCCAATTATAAGATATCCATCTCATCCCCTCCCTCAAACGCAAACTGATTATTATCAATCGCCGCAATGCGATCCAGCTCCGCTTGATACTCTCTCCGAATCTCATCCAGCGTAACGACCTTTCTCTTCACCTCGCCTCCAATTCTCGATCCGTTCATTCTCTTCTGTGGCTCCTCGTACAAAATCCAAGCTTGCTTTGGATCAACGCAACTTAGAGCATTGATCAAGGCCTTGAATTGCTTCGTAACCGGTGTCTCGAGGCCATCTTGTGCAAGTGTTCTATCCCCTTCGCCAGATTCTTGTAATCTCTGTAGACGCTCGAGTGAGATCGCGGCGGCGCCTCGGAAGTCACTTCGTCGGATTCGCCATGCGTAGAGGATTTTGTGGTATGGTACACCGACTGTGACATCGACGATTTTATGACACTTACTTGCAAGGTAGTCGTCTACTTCATCATGGAGGCCAACTAGTGGTAGCTCAGTGAGTTCGGTTGCGTAAGAATTTTCGCACATTTTGGTGACCAGCTCGTGGAGAGAGGCAATTTGTAGAGGGTGATTTGTGAAGAGGGCGAGTGCCGAGTGAGCCAATTCGTAACGAGAGGTCTTCAAGGCAGCAGCAAATAGGCGACTTTGCATCTCAGTACGTAATCTCTTGTCTTCGTAATCTTCGTTCCCGTTTTTGAGAAATTGCAGAGATAATCTTGCAAAGTCAATCACGTAAGAGTACATCTTTTCCTTTTCGTATTTGGCGACAATATGAGAGTAGTAATGGGGAAGACCTAAATTCAGGTCTTTACGCTCGATATCATCCAAAAGGCCTGCGCTCGGGAAATATGTTTGCGAATGTGCTGGTAAACATTAGCATTAATCTCATTACATTGATTTTGAAACCTTACATATGCCAAAGGCAGCCCTCTTGAAGAGCACAGAAGCTGCTCGAGGGTCATTCGAGGCTAAACATGCTCTTCCTTGAATATACGTCGAAAATGGATCCTGGTCGGAGAATCGGCTGAGTTCCATAGCAAGATCGGGTCGATTTTGGTGTAGTAAGTAGCATTGGATGAGAGATGGTACCGTTTCGTACGGACTGTCGGGATTACAAATTTGTTGAATGAATTTTGTCAAAGCAATTGTCATCTCAACATCTTCGCTCGGTTCCAGGTCAAAAATATGACGCATGATTGCATCCATCACTGGTACTGTCTCCATCTTAAGGGACTCTGGTTTCTTTGATCTATCTTCAAGAGAGGCAGGCGAGTTTCCGGTTTCGGAGGGTAGAGAAATTTGGGTTGTGACCAACCAGTCAAGTAGTTCAAGTTTCTTCAGCATATCCAGAAATTTGAGGAAAACGGTAGCAGTCTCAAACTTGTTGCCACTGTCAGTGTGGTTGACTTCGGCCTCGATCAGGACTAGGAGGATAATTTGGTCGATGATTATGTTGCGATGCAGTTCAATGTTTTCTTGGGTTCCCCGGATGATCAACTTTCTCCCAAATTCGCCAACTGCTTGCTTTGATGACTTTTCCGAAGCTTCCTCGCCAATCATGAGTGAAATCATGGCTTCGTATACCTCTGGCGTGATCTCTTTAAACGAACTGCCGTAAAGTTTCAGATCATCCACGACTTGGTTGTAATCTTCATCTGCAATCTGGTTAGGGAAGTCGCACTTGTCGTAGAAAGCTCGCATTCTCGAAGAACCTGTAAGTGAAGGTTCCTCGAACATTTCGCTGAGCAAAGTGGATTTGCAACTATGCAAAAGAGACGGCGATAAAGAGTTTCGGAATTCAGTAGCAACCAAAATTG
Organism: Hymenoscyphus fructigenus; assembly: GCA_001414455.1. Taxonomy (NCBI): domain Eukaryota; kingdom Fungi; phylum Ascomycota; class Leotiomycetes; order Helotiales; family Helotiaceae; genus Hymenoscyphus; species Hymenoscyphus fructigenus. The sequence goes on from LKUV01000151.1 coordinate 39,341, forward strand.
GAGCAGCCACTTTCACCAGATTGGCCGGAAGCTTCTTGATTTCTGGGTTGTGCCAAATCCTCTCTAAATTGCTGCATTTCCGAACGGCAGTGATGCCATCAGCCATAATTACCCATGGAAGATTTCCAATAGGATCTAGAACCAGAGACTGTGCCTCGCCGCGCTGCTTGTCCAATTCACAGATCAGTCGATAGAACCGATTCCACTGTTCTCCAGTTGTTGTTCGCAGCGACTCATAATCCATACTGCCATCAGCTGCACGGCCAAGAGTGTTGTTTGAAGCCACAACAGAACACATTCTTTCAGGTAGGCTTCCAGATCTCCGTGAAGCAGTCCTGGAAGTGTTGTTTTCGAAAATGGCAAGCCCAGTTTCAATGGTAGCGGTTGTGTACCTTCCAGGGCTAAGTAGAAACTCCAGCCATTTGTCTGTGATATCCGAAGAATCACCCGAGAAAATCAACGGCTTCGGAGTCTCATCGAGTATCTCGGTGGCCATTCCCCTCCAGTCATCTCTCCATGCTTTTTGAAGATTTTTAATTCTACTCCCGTCTGCGGCACCACCTTTTCTGAAATCCAACTTTTGAACGCGGTAGGTCAAGTTGTTCTTCCATAAAGTCCACAAGGAATATTGGTTGGGTTTGGCTTGATCGAGTACTACAGAGAAATCTGCCAATGTCCACACGGCGCTAGTTGGACGTCGAGGTACTAATTGATTTTTTGGAAAGATATCCACAACTTGGAGTGAGCCGTCTTCTGAATCCTCTTTTGGTGTGACCATCCAGAACTTAAATTCGCCATTATCTAGAGGCGAGTAGGTGACGCACAAGGCGCGTTCATCGTCGCCAAAAACTTTGATCAGCTGCGAGAGTGATGGGTCGATGACTTTCTTTACCGTCTCTTTTGGGTCCAATTCCTCATTCAGAAGGTCTCCCATATACGCGATCTTTCCTGTGATCAAGTTCCATATCCGAAGTTGGTGGTTGAGAGAAATCGTAAAAGCGTACGGCATTCCATCGATATTATTGACTGGAGAAGCTATCGCGGTGACTGCTGATAGTTCCATGTTGTGTTTGCCATAATGGACAGTGTTGCTTCCGTGGAAAGGTATCAAGCTTCTGAAGCTGTGGCTCCATCCGCCCTCATTGTAGAAAACCTCCTTCCATTCCGAACCTAAAGGCATTAGCATATTCCCATAGTAACTGAATAACCAAACGTACCATCTCCCTTCATACCCTCTCCTTTCGGCTTGCGATTTAGTTTCAGTAGTCCTCCATCAATCAGCGAAATCAATAGCTCGTCTGCCGTCAGAGCCACAAGTCGATGTGGGTGCTTAAAACTGAATGCCGTACACAAATATGATTTTGCCCAATCCGTAACGTTCCCTTCTGTGCTTGCTGGTTTGCGAAAGAAATCGGGTCGCAAAGTGAGGGTATAAAGATGGTTCGATTCCGTCAAGATAAACACACTTAGGGAATCATGCTCCTCCGAATCGGACAGCGCAATACACGATGGCAGCGCCGGGCTTGGTAAGTGTAATCGTAGTGTGATATGTGATTCCTCCCCCGTCGCTGGCTTTGAGAAGTCAACTACTCGTATGGATAGGACCTTTCCGTTCTCAAGCACCCTCCAGAGAAAGCTCCTAGGGAAGGCATGGTATGATCGATGATAGATCGAGGCAGCCGTAGCAAGATGTCGTTGCTTGAAGAGATCCTCATCTTCCGCAACGGGTATTTCGACGATATGCGCTCGTTTTTGGGTTCGGTTTGGCCATACTGATGTGCCGTGGGGGGGAAGGCGGATCGCAATTGTTGAGCCTTGCGTAGAGGACTCCAAATCTAATCGTGTCTCCTTGTAGGTGTATATGAGGCGTTGGTCCATCCTGTCTCCATTAATTATCGTTATTGGTGGTGTGGAGGAGCTTCTTCGTTGCGTCGCAAGTCAACAGATCAATATGCACGCGTTTGGTCGCGCGGTAACTTTTTGAAGCTCTTAAGGAAAGCCGAATTTCACCCACCCTACCCTGTATTTCAGCAGTCACTCATCTCACTCCACATACGTTACTTAGTCAACAATTGAGTTCCAGTTGGGCAAGATCATATGGGTTATCTTGTCTAATTCTTCCTATTGGCAAAAAATGTACATAAATAATGATGTCTTGAATGTACGGGCATTCAGCCGAAAGCCAAACCAAAGCACCATCCCTTCCCACGCCATGACCATGAACCATGCAAACAAACAAATGAGAAAGAACTTCGTGCAACTCGTAATTATTTCTCAATATCCCCCATCCCGCTATAAAATCGCTCTGGAAACTCAAAGTTTTAATCCTTCTCCAAATCCTTAGGGCTTGGGTCACCAATACCATCCTCGTTGATTGCAAATAGACAATCGCTCTCCGGAAGACAAGGACTATCGTAAATCTTGCAGATTCTAGTCTCTCCACGACCTTTCTTGAGACTCAATCTGGTAGTACTGGCATGTGCGATAATATTTCCACCGATAGGTTTCTTTGGGTCCGGGTTGAACATGGCACTTGGGCCTCCGTCAACTTGAGCGACAACTTGATTGGTAATGACGACTGCAATTCCAAATTCATCAGCTAGACGTTGAAGCATTCTAAGGAATTTCGCTAGATGGGTTTGTCTAGAAGAGAGTTCTCCTCGTCCAACGAAATCCGTTCGGTAGAGTGACGTAGCACTGTCAACAATTAGGAGAGAGAATCGAGTCTCGCACATCATGGAGGCTGCCTGATTTAGCAGTTGAAGTTGATGATCAGAGTTGTAGGCACGAGCATAGGCAACATTATCGAGGACTTCTTCTCCGGAAAGGCCATATCGATTTGCCACAGCAAGCAGGCGGACTGGTCGAAAGGTTCCTTCTGTGTCGATATAGAGGCACTTCCCCTCTCCTCCTCCCATATCGAATGGCAATTGGCAGGTAACAGCCAAGGTGTGGCAAATCTGACTCTTTCCAGTTCGAAACTCTCCAAAGATCTCGGTTACGGAACCAGTCTCAATACCTCCAGCTAACAATGTATCCAACTGCTTCGATCCGGTCGTAATGGATATCAATTCGCTTCTTCGCTGGTGCATTTCGGTGGCTGTGGTAAATCCCAGAGGGACAAGTTTCGAGGCTATGTGCATATTAGAAAATACGGAGCTAATGGTTCCCAATTTACTGACCCTCAGTCAAGATCTTGGTTGCCTTCTGTTCGGAAATGCCTTTGATTTGTTCCAGAACTCTGTGCGAAGTATACGCCACCGACTCGACCGTATTGAAACCGCCATCGACAATCAGTTGTATATCGCGCTTTGTGAGACCTGCGACACCCTATGGCAGTGTTAGCAAGTGGAGGAGTTCAAGTCGCGGGTTGGAAATCATACAATGAGAGCTGCAAGTGGCGTTGGTGCACCTGGCCCGCCCACACCGGATTCATCACCCGCAGATTGCGAGGCTTCGATTTCTTCGGTCATTTTGAATGCCTTCGCTTGTTAATATATTGAACAGGGAGTAGGTGGGCTGAATCGAGAGTTCGCTGGGAGAAGGGGGAATGTTGTGATGATGATTGGCAAGTGGCACGGCGCGTCGTGTCGCGCCTGTGAAGAAGTCATGGTGCGAGTTCACATGACCAAACAATCTCCTTACCTCGGCAATCTCTTAGTGACGGTGTGAAGCCACTAAGAAAGCTCAACTACATTGCACTTCTGTCTAAATCCATTGCCTAAGTAGCCTCACCTCGAAACTAAAAGTGGCAGTAAAAAGTCTTCGCCTCCGAAGCTTTTCCTCAATTGAAAACTATTTGTATAGCATCACAAATACTTGACCTCACTCAAAATTCACCATAAGTCACCCAAAACCCCCAAAATAACATGGGAAACATTCACATTATCTTTATACTAACTTTTCCATCTATAAAAAAACGCCCCCCTGCCAATTTGATACAAAGAATGAGTCGAAGGTCTCCTAATCAGCATATTATCTCATTTTCCAAGAGAGAAAAACCGGTAAAATGCTCATTATTTCCAGGCCATAGCCAGCTCCACCACCAAGTCATGATATCATGTAACGTTGTCCCATTCATAGCTGTTTAAGCTTTCCGCCCAGTATTGTTAGTCCCCTTTCAAAAAAAGAAAACGCCCCTTTTATGTTCCATTCCCATCCATCTGAGCAAAATAGCTTCCCAGAATCTGTATCCATATAGTGTTACCCCAAATACTTTGGAAGCAATTCGAACTCGATTGTTCCAAAAGGCTTGGGTTAATATCACGAGTCGCATCTCTTTGTTCTGTTCATCCTCCAAGTACCCCTCCGTAAATCAAGGTCGATCCATACTTCCACGCTTCCCGGTCATAGATGTGCGTGGCTTCTTTTGAAGCTTTCCTCGTCGTTCACCGGATTCTTCCTCGTGGGGATCGTATCGACCGTTGTTGTGGGAGCTACTACCTGCTGTTGTGGAGGCACCAAATGTACCGGCAGGTAGAACTTCAAATCCCGAATTGACTTTGCGCACATTCTTGTTTTCGTGGAGTTGGCCAGGAACGAATGGTGCAGGTGCATTGGCGGGTAAAGGTCGATATTCGCTCGTCATACCACCGGACATTCGATATTCGAGGGGATTAGAATCGGCTTCATTGCCTTGTGGCGTCAAAAATGGATCCGATGTCTCGCTGTATGGCGTATCGTTTAGTGGGACTTGAGAGTATTCTGATCTTGAACTTTGGAACTGGAAGGTGTCTAAAACAGGTCTTCCAGAGGGCATGTTTACTAGCGGAACACTTTCTCCGGCGCCTCTGTTGTTGCGATTTGGGGAATAACGGTTTTGTCGGTCACTGGGAATTCGTAGGTTACCAGAAAGAGTGGCATCTGAATCGGACGAGGCTCCAGAGGAGTGTTCATTATCAGCAGCTGATGCATCGGCCTCCAGATCCAATTGTCGAGAACCTTTTGGTCGATGGACATGAACCTTCTTCTCTGGTGAAACAGCCTTCCCTTCCAACTGCGCAAGTGCGTCGTCATTATATCGAGTTTCTCCATAGCTGCCATAACGAAGGTGAGAAGATTTTCTGGGCTTGTATGATTGGCGAGCACCTGGACTTTGATCATACGCAGTCTCCTCCGCATATCTATCGAGTGGGGATTCGCTTCGAAGTGGGGATCGACTTTTTCTGGACGAAGTTGCCTTTGCCACCTTTTGAGATGTATGTTGCGAGTTGCGAGGACTGGTACTGGCATCGGATGTAGTTGCGCTTTGCATCTGGGCGAGGTTGAGTTGACTAGGGATTGGTGTACTTGTGTTGGAAATCCAGATGCCGTCGACTTGAATACCGCTTTGGATCGCTCGAACACCGAAAGGGACATCGTGCTTGTGTGATTCGACAAGTTGCCCACTGCTCCTCAACTGCTGGATCCTCGTTCTCTTCTCTTCGTCAACCAGCTCTTGCTTGTGAACAATCCGATTTCTCCAGCACAGCTTGGCATACCCGATGAGGAATACGGCAACAATGGCAGCGCCCAAGACCTGACCTAGTTAGAGATCCATACAAGCGTACAAGCAAAGGTGAACACTTACGAAAGTCATCTTCTCCCATAGCTCCCAGGACAAGAAAAATGTTCCACCCATATTGAATTGCAAGATCGTAAAATGGTGTTTGGTACAGCTTCAACAAGTAGGATACTTGAGTTGGAAGTTTGCTGAACAAATGGCGAGAGAAGCTGTGACTTGATTTTATGTTTAAGGATGTGAATAGGCCGAATAACCTGATGGCCAAATTGGGAAGTCGCAAGCCTCCGTTAAGCCTCGTGATAGTTGGGCTTGATGAAGACCCCTGCTCTGAAAGGTCAACCAGCCCAGTAGGCAATGGAACGCAGCGAATCTAATCTCGATGATGTAGGTATGTTTGCTGCGCAGGATGTCGTTTGATCGTTGGTCGTGACACGGGTGGTAAAGTTTATGGAAAAGTTTGCGTCGCAATTTTCAATATCAAATTGCGTCGCGGGTGATGCAATCAATACCTGGTTGGTAACAAAGAGAAGAGCGAGTGACTGAAGAACGGCGGCAAGAGAGTGCCGCGCTGGGAGTTGGTGGTCTTGATTCACTCGGAAGGCCGCAGAGGATGGCACAGCTGTTTTACCTCCAACGTCGAGCTCGAGGCGAAGTTCCAAGAATATACTTCCAACTGTTTGGCTACGCAGCACTGCAACAAGGCGGACCAGGCATTAGAGGAAGGCGCAATCGAGAGAAGGATCAAGACGGCCAACGGTCGACGGTCGACGGTCGACGGTCGACGGCAACGAGTGAATAAAGTGTAACTGGACACGATTGTAGAGAAGACGTCGAATGGTGGGGAGACGGATGCAGCATACAACCTGTGTACGAGGGGAGAGAGAAGTCGGTTTGAAGCGGCAATGACGCTGGACGGTCACCAGAACCCAAGGTTGGGAGAATCCTGATCCTTATAAAGTTGTCTGTATAGGCGGGGGCCAACAATATGCTGCATCTGTGTCTAAATGGGGTCTGATGGCCCATTGCCCACCATCCAACCCTCGAATGATGGAAACACACGGCGATCCTTGCTTTTGGCGTCAATCACGGTCCATCTCGCTTTGCTGGAAACACGCTTCCTCGTATCCATCCAAGCCTGTCTTCCAGGACCCGCCATGCAACAGCTGCACCACGAGAATTAGTTGAATTAAAGGGAAAGTCGACCGACAAACGCCTAATTTGAGGTGTTACAAGCCACATGGCTGTAAAGCGTACATTATCTAGATTCTCTCAATCAACAGGAAACCTGCCAGGAGGAAGATGTCGCATTATGGCAATTCCAAGCTTTACGACATCAAAAGAAACGTGGATGCTCGCCTGGCCCCAACCGTTGCCGGAAATAGCTCTGTGCTTTTAGCCCTCCGTCAAGCCATACGAACCAAGGCCAATCTTCGCTACGAAAAGAAACTTCCACCCATTTTTCCTGCCAACCTGGTTCTATCGTGCATTCATTCCCCGCACCGAGGCATATGCCAATGCTCCAGAGTGATACGGATGGCACTGAAGCTGGAGTACCAGACAACCTCCAATTTCGGGTCTTTTGGATTTTATATGAACCTCGAACGAAGCTCTCCGGACGGCCTGCAAATGGGCAAATCTCCCCGCAAGAACTTCATCCAAGCGAACAACCCCAGATCCTAGAGGTCGTTCCAATAAGACTCACAGAAAGAGATCTGCCAGTGATCAACCCACCTCAAATCTGCGGTTGAGGCTTTCCGCTTAGTTCGACGAGAAGCCCCGAAGTAACCATCCGTCCCGTCCAGTCCAGTCGGGTCTTTTTCCAGCGATGGGATGTTTTGCGCTTGCGTTTTTCCAGTCCGAGTTATGAGCACGCAGTTGGTTGTTTCTACTTCGTCGGAAAGAACGCTACACGTTTTGTAGACGTAATCGGAAATGCAGTCAGGCTGAGCAGAGGCCGGGATTTCTGTTCATTTTCGTCTACGCGAGAGTACAAGGACCAGAAACTCCCTCTTTCTAACTATTGTATCGAGGAAGAAAAGGACGAAGAGGCGTCCAGTCAACCAAATTTCACTACATTTCTCGCTGCAATTCCTCGCATAAGTCCAACTCTCCTCGAAGTTATGGCGGGACGCAACTCTACATGGTTTGCGGCATATCCCCCGATGAGCTTTTCCAAGTGGGAAGAAAGCACAAAGTGCCTTGTACTTCCCAAGTAACCTCTGAAAGGCCGGATGGAGAAGCCAGCTTGTATACTTATAGTTCTTTTGTCAACTCTCCTTTCTCCTCTGCTCTGCTTCATGAGAAACCCCGTACCCCGTAAGTTCGTGTCGTGAAGGGACCCCGCCGCCAATCGCGAAAAGGGTCCTGCCCTGCGATGAGCCCTGCTACAATGTCGTCATTACGTTGGGTACAGGTATCGAAATTTGAAACGAAACCAAAATCTCACTTGTTGGAATTGGTCCCCACTTGCTCGTCAAATATGCGTCAAATATGCCCAAGCTTCCCATTATCAAATTTGGAAACGACGATAGCTAATAGCGATGAGGAGCTAGGGCTGTTTACCTGTTTACAATTAGAAAAGTGACAGCGGGAGCACGCACCGACGCGCAAAGTTGAATTAAAAAATCCGCTACCAAAGTAGCCCAAACGTCTAAACTGTCAAGCCCAAAAACTAGACAGTGACATTTCTTGGTTCAGCGCCTGATCTGCAATTGGTTCGGTCTCCGGCTGTTGCGATTGGTCCGAACGAAAGAGACGCAAGGAGACCCTTATTCGCGTGCGGGCATTTCCATCTTCACTGAATACACCACAACGAATCTGACCTTTTTCTAAACAAATCTCCTGCTCACCCAAATATCCTTCCTCGACATCGAAAACAATATTTTGGAAGACCTATTTTACCATGCCTATCCTTCGAAATCCCTTTGCGAGGCGCAATGAGGTGCAGACGGGGCTAGCAGCGCCGGAAGAGGGCGTAAGACCATTATCGCAGAATGGCACACGACCGGCATTTGAGAAGGTGGATACTATGGGATCGTATAGATCAACATCTACACAGAGCATAGCTAGCAAGCAGAGCCAGGAACCGGTCGAGTATAAAATGAGTGGTAGGACATCATCCAAGTGGAGGGGAAACGTAGAGTTGGTGGGCTGATTGCGAAAATAGTTGTAAATGATAGTGGGGTATATTTACCAGTAAGTGACAATTCTCCAGACCCTCGTTAGGCTGGCCTCGACGTCAGACGAAGCAAGGAGGGCTCAATTTCATTAGGTGAAGAAGGGTCGGGAAATCAACACTTCAGTTTCTTGAACTTCCTCACATAATACTAGAACTCCTCGAACCGCTGGATCTCGCATCCTTTTGCGCCCTAAGTAAAAGGCATCACTAACATTAGTACTAGCCCTCACCTCCTGAGAAAAAGAGCTTTTGGCCGCGACGTTCCAACCCCTCGGGAAACTCGGCAAACAGCAGTCAAACAGAAATTGAACATTTCCCCATCTCCCGAGAATCCTTCGACTCATACAGAAGATCATTCGTAAGTCTCCAACTCCCAAAACCACCCCCAAAAACATTGCTCTAATCTCTCCCTAGGACATCTCCGCAAGATCCCCTGTCGTCCAACCAAATAACCTCGGACGACAAAGTCTCGATTCCGTAAGAATACCGCGACTACCACAGCGCAGATTCGAGCGACAACCACCGACAGCAGAAGAAGGATTCGAAGACGTAGGATTAAACGATGATCAAAATAAACAGCCTAAAAAGAAGGGGTTCTTCTCGAAGTTTGGGGACTCGGATGCGCAGAGTCCTACTACTTCGAGGTTTCATATTGGGGGGAGGAAGAGGGGGCAGAGCGGAACAGGGGAGGAATTGGGGAATATGCCCAGACCGGGGACTGCGGGTTCGGTGTCGAAGGATATAAAGGTTACGGAGGAGGGATGATTTAGAGATGATATTTTTGGGCGTTGGGATTGAAGTTTTGGATATTGGGAGAGATGAAGTACTGTCCGATCGCTACCCTCTTCTTACCCCGCGTGTTTGGGAAACCAATGTCATGCTATATAGTACATAGTAATAATAATGTAAATACGACTTAAACATTCTCGAGCGGCAAACAAGTGCCGGTGAGACTTGTGGGAAAAAAATACTTGACCCCAGACCTGCTTAGGTAGGTACGGATTGCGCTGGAGTTTATTTGGAGGAAACATCAATGAACAGAGCTTTGAGGGTCAAACTCGATCATCCAAACTGCTCAAATAATTTCAATGTCCCGGAAATCCTGGAACAAGAAATAGGAAAGAGCAACCCACCGTCATAGCAGATGGCGGGGTCTTATCGCTCGCACGGGCTTTATCGCAATCTTCACCAGATATTTTTTGTAGGAATTTCAAGGCCATCACAAAATCCCTCGCAACTCCTTCACACAACCTCCATCCCTCACCCTCTCACAAAAATGGCGAAAACAAAACCCAACGACAAGAAATCAAAAAGACGCTCCAAATCAGCCCTAAACCGCGTATCCGGCGGACCCTTAAACCCCTCACAACCCTCACAACCAACCCTCTCACCTGAAGTTCTTCTCGCGCAAGCAACTGCTACACTTCAACAAGGCGATATCCTTGGATCGGCTGAGATTGCGAAACAAGCGCTTGGGAGTTTTGAGGGGGACTCGACGTTATCGCTGCCGGCGCTTAATTTGTTGGGGGAGATACATGTTGAATTGGGGGAAATCGATGCTGCGCGAGAGTACTTTTTGAGAGCTGTGGGGATTGATCAGGATGGGACTGTAGGGGAAGAATTAGGTGGAGGAGCGGAGAAATTCCTCTGGTTGGCGCAGTTGAGTGAGGAGGGGGGGAATGATAGTGTAGGCTGGTTTGAGAAGGGAGCTGGGGCTTTGAGGATACAAATTCAGGCTTTGCAGGAGAGGAGGAAGTTGGATGCAGATGGGGAAGCGCTCTTGGAAGAGAAGAGGAGGAAACTTGCTGTTGCGCTCTGTGGGGTTGTAGAGGTTTACATGACGGATCTTTCGTGGGAGGAGGATGCGGAGCAGAAGTGTGAGGCGCTTGTTACGGAGGCGACGATGGTTACTCCTGAGTTTGCGGAGCCGTGGCAGACATTGGCGAATGTTAGGATATCGCAGTCGAGACTTGCGGATGCGCAGGCGGCTTTGAGGAGGAGTCTAGATTTGTGGAAAGATTTACCGCCGGAAAATTCTCAGGTCCCGGATTTTCCTACGAGGGTTAGTTTGGCGAGGCTATTGATGGAGGCGGATATGGATGGGGAAGCTATCGAGGTCTTGGAACGACTGGTGGGTGAGGATGATAGTAGTGTTGAGGTTTGGTATTTGGGTGGATGGGGTCTTTATATTATGGGAGAGAAGCAGAAGAATGGTGAGGTAAAGGTTGAGAATGAGGATGGAGAAAGTTGGAAGATATCTTGGATCTCCAGTCGGCAGTGGCTTAATCACAGTTTACGACTTTTTGATCAGCAGGAATACGAGGATGAGAGATTAGGAGAGCATGCCAAAGAGCTCCTCGCTGCCTTGAACGCAGAACTTGGTGGTGATACCACCAACGTCGAGGAAGAGGAAGATGGTGATGATTGGGAGGATGATGAAGGAAGTGATCAGGAAATGGGAGGAGCATAGCCTTTTCGATTGTTTGCAAAAAGTATAATACCTAGCTTTGGCAATATTGCTTCCCAAAAATCCAAAAATCCTTCAAAGTAAGCTGTGTGCTCTCGAAAGGATCTCTTCGCATAGAGCTCCTTTCTGAAAGGCCGGGTATCAGCGCTATGTATACACCCTTGTGCCTCTTCCCTTCTGTCTTTACATAGCCTTCATTTTCCCTCAATGCACGACGCCAGTAATGCAACTCCTTGTCTTGCCAGACTTTTTAATACCTTATTGCAGTTTTCATATTGCTCCCCAAACACTAGAAACGCTCAAACCTTGGGCTTTTCCAAGCCCGTAGCTGGTGTCGAATCGTCCTCATCATCTTCCTCTTCTACCTTACCAGCAAGACCACGTTCCCAAAGTTGTCTCCCAGTCAGCTGAACCACGGTCTCCTTCCCTCTATTCCTCTTCTTCTCCGCTGCCTCTTCGGCTTCGTCCTCCTTCTGTTTCTCCTCCTCCATCTCCTTCATAAATTGATCTCTCCACGGCCCAAAGGTCTCAATCGTAACCGGCGTCCCATGAAACTTCTTATTCTCCTCGGCCTCTATCGCCAGGACCTTTAGCTCATGTTCGTTCCTAGCCATCTGTTGACGTTCGGCAATCATCTGTTCGGCATTATCCTTCAGTGTTGAGTAGAGCGTAAATATCATAGCCATCCCCATATTCTCCTCCACTGTTTCTGTTAAGCCGTCTAACAACGTTATCCTGTCTGAGCTGACGCTAAAGAAGGGATGGGAAGCGGCATTTGGAGGGGCGAGAATGTCGAGTACGGGGGCTTCTTCGGGGTAGTTTTCGGGGTATTTGACTTGGAGGATTAGAGTTGGGGGATCGGATTCGTCGCCTTCGTCGTTTGTGATGTCTAGGAGAATCGATATTCGAAATTCGTTCTCCGATATGTCTGGAAATGTGTAAGTAGGTTTGCGGGTAGGTTTAGAGGGGTAGCGTTATGGCGCGAAGAGTATGTAGGGGGTAGAGAATACAGCATACCTTGGATTTCTTCTGGGAAGATACTATCGAGAACTTCCCGTTCTTCAGACTGCTCTTCTCTCCCCATGATGTAATAAATTCGCCGTGGTGTTCTGAGTGCAGTGCAATTATCGCATTGATCGTGGGGTCAGGTTGATAAACATCCCGGTCGCCTTTAGCGCCGATTGAAATTTCTTATCGGTGGAAAAAGTTCAAAGATATCTAGCTACCTATTTGCACTCTGGACACCAAACCTCTCAATTCAACAACAATGCCGTCCGCCACTACCACCAAGTCCGCGAAGGTTGGAGCTGGGTCCAAGAGGAAAGATGGCCCCGTCAAAGATAGCTCGGCGAAGGACAGGGGAAGCAAGAAAGTAAAGACTGATGGGGAATCTGGAAAGGCCTCGAAGAAGGAGAAGTCGAAGCCAATTATGATTGCTAAGACCAAACCGTCCAAGAAAGCCAAGGTCGAAAGTGAATCAGATTCTGAAGACTCCGACTCAGACTCTGGTGGTGCGCCTTTGGCAGATGAGGATGGGGATGTAGAGATGGAGGATGAGGAAATTCTACCTGCAGAAGGTCTTCACCCAGATAGAGCCAAGGCAGTTATTACCAACAGTAAGCTCTTTTTCCAAAGCTCAATTAAAATATGTCTAATGTATTCTAGGTCAATCGTCGAAGGAGGCGCATGCGAAGCAAAAACAACTTGTGAAAGAGCGAAAGGCTGCAAAGCCAATGGCAGATGACCTAACCCGAACAAAGAAATTATGGGAACGATTACGCCGAAAATCCCACGTACCAAAAGAAGAAAGAAAAGCCCTAGTCAGCGAACTTTTCGAAATTATCACAGGCCGAATCAAGGAATTTGTGTTGAAGCATGACAGCGTCAGAGTTGTCCAGACTGCTATCAAATACGCCAACCCAGAGCAGAAGAGAATGATTGCCAAGGAGCTCGCAGGAACATATCGTCAATTGGCCGAGAGCAAATACGCTAAATTCTTGATTGGAAAATTGTTGATTCAGGGAGACGATGAGATTAGGGATACCATTGTTCCCGAGTTTTTTGGTCATGTTAGAAGACTTATCAAGCACCCTGAGGCTTCCTGGATTTTGGATGATATTTATCGAGGTGTTGCCACAAAACAACAAAAGGCAATTATCCTACGAGAATGGTATGGAGCCGAATTTGCACTTTTCCAAAACGACCCAACCCAAAAGGTCACTTCGGATCTTTCCGAAATTTTGGCCACGGATGCCGGCAAACGTGCTCCTATTATGCGATCGTTACTCGAGTTGATCAATCACCTCGTTCAAAAGAAGCTCACAGGATTTACCCTTCTTCACGATGCCATGTTACAATATTTCCTCAATGCCAAAGCCGGAACCGAAGAGATTACAGACTTTATCGAATTAATCAAAGGAGACGAGGAGGGCGATTTGTTGAAGAATTTGGCTTTCACAAGGTCTGGATCAAGAGTGGTGTGTCTGGTGCTGGCCTACGGAACAGCAAAAGACCGAAAGCAGGTTCTCAAAACATACAAGGACACACTGCAGCTGATGGCTGGGGATGCCAATGGTCACATTATCATACTCACTGCGTATGAGGTTATTGACGATACTGTCTTAACCGCCAAGTCAATATTCCCCGAATTGTTATCCAAGGATTCACAGAAGCAAGTCGAGAATATTGTTTTTTTCGCCAACGATTTGAATGCCCGTACGACATTACGATATCTTTTCCAAGGAAGATCAAAAGCACTCTTCCCCCCTAGTCTATCCGTCGATCTCGAGATCTTAACTGAGATTGACACTGTTCGGCAAACCACCAGCAAAAAAGACCCAGAAATCAGAAGGGCAGAACTTGCAAAAGCTCTTTCTCCTTACATCCTAAAGGCAATCGAAGCAGCAGCAGGTGATTTGGTAGCAACTTCTTTTGGAACCCAGCTCATCACTGAGGCTATATTCGGAGCTGAGGGCGACAAATCTGCAGCTCTACGAGCAATTGCCGAAACAGCTCAAGGAGATCCAACATGGGTTGCACCTCCAGTAGTTGACGAACCAATGGAAGGTGTAGAGCCAACAGAAGAAGCTCCTCCATTCGTTGCTCACATCGCCAACACCCCCTCTGGCGGCAAAATGCTTAAATCACTCGTTGCAGGCGGCCGTTTTGATCCTAAGACCAAATCCATCGTTCCAGTTGTCCCAGCCCTCGACTTCGCCAACATCCTCTACCCAAATATCAAAAACCGCATTGTTGATTGGGCTACAGGCTCAAGTTCCTTTGTTCCATTGGCTCTCATCGAATCTCCTAGTTTCTCACATGCTGATGAGGTACGCAAAACTCTCAAAGCCAACAAGAAGAAACTGGAGAAAGCTGCCAAGGAAGAGACTGTGGAGCAAAAGTCCAAGAGAGAAGCTTTCGAGGCGGATCAAGCCGCAGCGAGTAGCAAGGGAAAGAAATGCAAGGCAGTGAAGGAGAAGGAGGTTGGTAATAAGGGATCCTCTCTTTTGTTGTCGAAATTGTAAATTGAGAAGGGGATTGGATGTATGTACTACCTGCTTGGTACATAGGTAATTTGATACCCTGAGAACAATGTTGAATTAGGATGGGATGACCCTTCTCTATTATATTTTACAGGTGCAGGTGGTCCTCGTTGGTGTTTAAAATGAAGAATTGTTAAACGTCAAAATGATTTTTGTTGAGCGATCACGATCTTTCATGCGTCTTTCCTTTATTATTAGAAGGCAATGGCCGGTTCGTCCTTCTACTGCGCTATCGCTTGTACAACCGGCTATTATCCTACTGCTATTTCTCCGGTATCTAGTGAGTAATCTAAGTGGCTTGGAGAAGATACTCTTGAGGGGCATTTCGATTGTCTCGGGTATCTAACCGTAAGAACCGAAATCAGGTACCCGAGCCAAGTTGTTTTTCTCCACAGCAATCATCTCCATCGGTCGATCACAACTCCCGGAATACCTTCCTCGAGACATTCTACGAAAAGAAATGTCGGTGAGAGCGCCATCTGCATTCCAATTATTGCCAGCGCAAGTAATAGCGACTTGAAACCCCACAATGTGCTCCTTACTTTTCTAGCTTCGGAGGTCCTTGAAAGCTCTGTGCTGTCGTTTTAGGACAACACCAGCCCTTGGCCCCGCCTGAACAGTAAGTCATTGACAACACTCAACTTTCACAGAACCTCTAAAACACTCTTCATCTCTTCTGGGAGATCAAATATTGTCCCCCTCACAAAACAAGCCATCAGCTCAACACGACACAGACAAACAAAATGTCAACCCTCACACGATCCCCTCTCCCTCTCACAATCAGGCTCACACAAGCCCTCGGCCTCACAACCTCTACCCTCCTAGCCAGCACTTCCCTCACAACATCATTCATCCTCGTCCCTCTCCTTCTTCTCTCTCCCGCACCTCTCCTGTTGCGCCAATGGCACTCCAATTTCCGCCGGCACTCATTCTTCGCTCCTCCCCTTGCAACCCTCTCCGCCTGCTCGCAATTCTACCTCTTCTACCTCTCGCAAACCTCCTACCTCTCCAGCTGGCTGAACGGCTACGGATACTTGATTTCTGGTGTGTTGGTGCTGAGCATTATCCCTTATACAAGAATTTGGATGGGGGAGACGAATAGGGTGCTTGTGGGGATGTCGATGAAGATGGAGGGGTTAAGAGGGAAGGGTGTGGAGATGAGGGGGGGTTTTAGTCAGAGTGTTCATCAGCTTGTTGATCGGTGGGGGGTTCAGGGATTGGGGAGGGTTGGGCTGGCGTGTGCGGGGGCTTTGGTTGGGATTTGGAGTGTGTTAAATTGAGTGGGTGGTTTATGGGATATGGGTGTTTTTGGGTGGTGTTCATTTTGTGGTGTTATGGGAGAGGGTTGGGAAAAGGGGAGTACATCGGGCTGGATTGAGGTTGCTTTGGTGTTAGTTGGTGACAAATACTTTCGAGTTTCACATAGTTCATTTCATTTCTTATATATTTTACTCGTTCCAAAAGTGTCTTTCCCCATCTCACGGTTTTGTGGATATTGTAAAAGATTTGGGATTCCTCCAGGTACACTTGGTGTCCCAACGGCTCAAGCGAACCGAACTAGTTTCCGAGATAGTCTCGCGATAACAGAAAAAGCGGCAGTAAATACTTGAGGGTCGTACTTGCCTACCTCTCTCGTTGTTCCATTTCTCTAGGAAAATTCATGGTAATTAATCCAAATACTGAGCACAATTTATAAAATTAACCGAGATGATTTAGAACAATGGAGGTCCGTTTTTCCGACTCTCCAGCGTATTCACAAATTACTCGATTACTCAGAGTAACTTAGAGTTACTCAAGAGCAGAGTAGACTTGGTAAATATTTACTGCTGCTTTTGTTGTACACCAAGACATTGTCTAGAATAGGAGAATAAATACTATTTTAATTTTCCTAAACTCTCTGTGCTATAGTATTCCTCCGTCTTGGAAACAACAGAGGAAAATGGTGTGAATGCTAGGAGACAAAATTTCTCTTTAGGCAACGCCTCTCGACAATTCCTCTCGTCACTTCTAAGTACGTTTTGTTTTCTGAGTAGTCTTCTCGTATTATGTATTAGCTCGTTGTTTAAGCACCAAGTCAACTGATTAGATTGAGATATCACAATATCGAAGAGTTATTTCCAGGAAAACTTTTGTATTTTCCAACCCCCATTTCCTAGGAACTTCTTTTTCCTCAAAAAAACTCACTCACAATATCAAGCAAAGATACATATATACATGAACATAAAACGTCAATAACTGAACCAACCAGTCCAGAACCCACTCCACCCATCCCTATATACATCCTTCAAGAGAAAGCTATTTATGCACTCTCATTCGCACAATCCTCATCCGTCTCAGCAGTAGCTTCCTGGCTTCCACCACGTCCCTTTCCCCATCCCCATCTGCTGCCTCCGATAGGGAAAGCACTGTCCTTTCCCCAGCCGAATCCGGTGTCTGCAGTTGGATAAGCACGACCGCCACCGAAGCCAAAACCACCTGAGGGGCGAACTCCAGTTGGTCTGGTGAAGATGGTTGACATGCTACCTGTTGGGATGACGAAGGTTGGGATGGCAATTGAAGTTGGTGTAGAATCTGTCTCCTCAGGCGAAGACTCCTCGGTTGTGGTTGGGAGTGCTTCAATTGAGGAGGTGGCGGTACCGGCATTATCTGAGGCTGATGTAGCTGGTTCCCCGTCAATAACCGATGTGTACTCTGGGATTTCGGTTGTCTCTGGGGCAGAGAGCTCGGTTGTTTGTGAGATTGAGGCCTCGGTGGTTGAGGCGGCGATTGGGACGACAGTGGCGGTGGAAAGAACAACCTCTGGGATGGAAGACGAGCTTGCTACCTCTGCGGCTTTGGTAGAGATAATGGCGGCACTGGAGGTAGGTGCAACAACAGCCTGGGAAGATGAAGCAGCTGAAGAGGTAGCTGGAGCTGCGCTTGAAGAAGCAACACCGGCACTTGAGGCTACGACAGCTGAAGATCCATCAACACCAGCACAAGCGAAACTCATACTTGTAGTAGCTGTTCCCTTGGACTTGGCGGTGCTCAAATCCCAAGTTTGGGAAACATAAGGCCAGCAAATCTTTCCGTTGACAACAGCCATATCTCCGGAGACAGTGACATCGGTATTAAGTGACTCGGCGCCGACTTTGGTTCCACTGGCATCGACGAATTGGAAACTTGTACCAGTAAAGGTACCTGAGCAACTCATTGGGACTGGCTCGCAAGTTGGGTTCTCGAGGTTTTCCCAAGAAACGAGGGAGAGAGTGGAGTTGAGAGTAGCGACGCGGACGTTTTGGTGATCAACTGTTGATGACTCGGTGATCCAGTTCACTTGAGTGTCACCTTCTGCAGCACCGACTACAGAGGAAGCTTCCTGTCCGGAAAGTGTGGATTTGCTGGAGAGAGTGGCAATGGCTACGTTGTGGTTAAGCCATCTTGGGGAACTTTGAACGTATGGCGATCCCATCCAAGAGTCGGTATAAAGGTTCACTGAACCTCTTGATTGCCAGGCGAAGATATATTGTGTCGTACCAGGGAAAAGAGCCAAGTTGCTGTAAGAACCTCCCATTCCACCCATTGGCTCTCCACTGACACCGTTCGTGGTGTTTTCATTGGCAATCTTAACACCGCTCATGTATTGGGTTTCCGTGTTTAGCCAGATAGATCCATGGTCCTCAGCGCATACACTGGCAAATGGAGGGGCATCGGCTGCCTCAAGAGCGATACCAGTGTTGTGGGAGCATCCAAAGGTGCTTGCTGAGGCAATGTCCTGGAGAGCTCCAGCGTCGTTGACATACTGAATGGAATCTCCGTAGTGTCCAGACGCATCGCCAGAGTATGCTTGTAAGATGTTAGGGAATTCGAACACTAACAAAAGGTAAAGAGTTTCAGAGGAAACTTACCGGCGACAACAAAATAAGCTGCATAAAGACCCGAGGCTGCGGAGTAAACAAGATCACCATTCGCATCAGGGGTGTCGGTTAACTATTTTTGTCAGCACTTTCACATTGTTATTATATTTCAAGATAACTGACACCAGCTGCGGCGTGAACTCCTGGTCCGTTTAGGGGAGTTCTCCATGACTCGGTTCCGCTCTTTACTCTGATCAACGAGATGATATTTGTGTCATCAGGGGGAAGGTCCGTCGTTCCAGTCGCCTTAACAGTTGCAAGTAGAGCAAATCCATCGTCCTGGGCAACAAGACCAGCGGCCTCATAACCGGCAGTAGAAAAAGGTGTTCCAACAGCTGCGAATGTCGTAGTGTCCACTTGCTGAACATGAACAGTGCTCAATGTAGCATCGAGATATGCGAGATATGCGGATTTTCCATCTGGAGAAACGGAGAAAGGGGTCCTTCGGTGATGAGGTAAACCGGTCCAGTATGCCGCAATGATTGGGTCGAAACTGGCATCCAAGGCCAGGGAGTTTTTGAAGCTGGTGATAACCGGATCGGCGCTAACACAGGCCACGCTGGTAGCTAAAATGGAAGAAAAGAGTGTTGAGTAACGCATGATGGTTGATTTAAAAGACTGGACGCAGGTACAAGTACCGCAAAAAACGCAAAAGAGGATGTGGTTGAAGAGAAGAAATCCGAAAAGATTAAGGAGGAAAGAGAAAAGAGGAAAACATGATGGAGGGTCTGGCCTAATATATGAAAACCCAAATGTACGGACACGGGAAAGTGTATAGTAAAAGAATGGAGAAAAATTTCCGTGGTCTTGTTTTAAGAATGGCACAAGAAATGAGATTGTCGTCACCTAGTCCCGAGTTGGCCGACTCGACTCACTGGTGGTCTTTTTGATCGCCATGCGGGGGAACGGTCTGGGTGCTTCATGTAGTTCAATGGCAAGAGCCCAGCAATACGGGAAGGCGTTGGAACCAAGAGAAACAATAGCGCAATTAACTGTGAATGGACAAATCATAGATGAGGGTTCTCCTGAAGGAGAAATTGTGGTTCGTAACAAATAAACGAGGGTTTTGTTGTAAAAGTCCGATTTTAATGAGGGATGTTTCATGGATAGTGTCTCCACTCCCGCCCAGGCTTTTTGTTTGTTTTCCCTTCACGTGACTATCCCGGACCACATCCCCTAAATGCCTGCCATTTCCTAAAAGCTCCTACATAAATAATCAGTTAGGACAGAAATAGTTGTTTTAGGTTAGATATACGTGCACCAAAGTGACCACCTGCATGATCTTCGACAAGCATCACGTGTTGGTACCTTTCTCGCTTCAGGTTCGTACCTGCCTACCTAGCACTGGTTATTCTAACTACTTAGGGTAATTCATGTAAATTATCCTAGGCGTTTAGAATAATCTGGTAATATTGCTCTTGGTATTTTGAAAGTTGTATTAGAAAGTTGTATTAGAAAGTTTTAACAGCGTTATTTATTTACTGCCGCTTTTAATACCCGTCGAGACCTTCGTATTTTGAGCCAATCACATATCATTTTTTGTGAGGCCTTCGACGCAACTTCACACCCAAAAACTCTGAGTTTATGTTATCATTAGGCTACCTATATACCGCAATGCATTTTCAGCTTTTCTTTTTCTGAAATTAGATTCAATGTTACCTCTTCCTCGCATTAGTCCTCTTCGATTTTTGAAATGGCGACTCGGCTTCGCAAGGCTCGCACCTACCGTGTGAGGCAGCTTCCCTCATATCTGAAGTATACTCGACAGGTCGCCGATTTTCTGGCTGGTATTGCTGAGGACCTTGGTGCTCCAGAAAACATCAAGGTCTTTTCCTTAGCCACAAACCTGAATCCACTGGAGATTCCACCGTCCAAGGTTGCTACAATTATGTTTGAGCAGACTCCCCCACCTTTTGACAATGATTTGAGCCAATGGTCTATATCGGGACAGTCAATAGGACTTGCTCGTGACATATTAATCGACATACACTTCTTAGACTTCACCCCCTTGAGCGATGTGGCTCCAGGTGATCATACGATGGAGTAAGTTTTCTTCGATAGACCGGATGGTAAATAAAGAGCCCCCACTGAGTTATCTTGAAGTTGTATTGCTATTTCGGGTTTAGCCAGCCATCCTTTCGGCTCATGGAAACAGCGTGGAGCTCAGACAACTTTCATGTGGCTTAGAGATCGGGTTCCAAGAGATATGCCAAATACTCGGAGCATCATCTACGGCTATGATACCCAGCTTATCCGCAGCGAGTCTGTCAAAGGGATTGAGGACATCGCCATTGGTTTCATTGGGAAAATGAAGTCTATAGGTCGTTCAAGCACTTCGTCAAAACCGTTTGTCATGCTTGCACATAGTCTTGGAGGAATAGTTTTGAAGCAGGCAGTGGGTAAGTCCCAGATTCTCGGAGTATCTTTTCCTATGCTAGTCATTTCGGGAGTAATGATATACTCTTCTTTACTCCCAGAATGAGTCTAGTAACTCTTGACCCTTTTTCAAAGAAGTAAACTGACTCCGATATCCCGGGATAGGGTTGATGGCGGGTACCAAGGATTTGGACCCTATGATTGATTCTCTTCTCGGGGTCGTCTTCTTTGGTGTGCCAAATAAAGGGATGAAAACTTCTCATTTGCTTCCAATGGTAGACGGTCAGCCGAATGCAAGACTTGTCGACATCTTGTCACCAGCTTCAGAATTCCTGCCAACCCTGGACGAGCAGTTTTCGGGAATTGCAACTCATAAACGAATCAAAATAATGTCAATATATGAGACAAAGCAGTCCCCAACAACACAGGTGCGTATTGTTAAGCGAGATCCAGAGTAATACTAAAGAGCCACAATTAGAGATCCTCGGCTGGTAATTGGGAAAGAACTGGACCACCAGCTCTCCTCGTCGACTCGCAGTCAGCGATCCAACGGAAATCCGATCGAACAATGCCAATAGACGAGGACCATTCGAATTTAGTCAAATTTGGGGCCGATGATCCTGATTGCCGAGTTATTATTGACTACTTGTACGAGATTTCCAATAATACTCGACGTATGAAAGTGCATTTAGAAAATGCTACCGGTTCTGAAAGTCACCGGAAGATATCCAAAGCGGTTGGGGATGATCCTAAAGTTGACGGTCTGTATTTTGAAACCCCGGGGTGGTTCAAGAGTCCGCTAACAAATATTGCAGATATGTTAGAAAGTTTAAATGTCGTAGAAACTGGATATCGACTTGATGAGATCCAGGAACGATGTGAATCTACATTCGAATGGATATACAACAACGAAGAACTAGGGTTTGTGTCATGGTTAAGAGAAGAATCGGGTATGTATTGGGTCAACGGCAAGCCTGGATCCGGGAAATCCACCCTATTGAAGTTTCTAAGGCGTGATCCACGCACTTATGACTTCCATGACGAATACAATGCCACGAAAACGGAGCTTTGGCAGAATCCGACACACATTATCGTCGACTTCTTCTTTCACGACCGTGGGTCTTCTATCCAGAAATCTTTAGAAGGCCTGCTACATCGTTTATTATATCAGTTGATTAAGGCGAATTCGGAACTTGGAGAAATGATTCTTCCTTCATATTCGCGCCGTCGAAAAGAACAACAAATTGCTTGGTCAATACAGGACCTCAAGGATGCTCTTGATCTCATTTTGAACCAGAAAGAGACTCCAGTACACTGTTTGGTATTTCTTGACGCAATGGACGAGTTCGATGGCGATGCAGAAACTGTTGCAAGGTTTGTCAAGTACCTGGCCCAAGTACGTAGCAGGGATCATGGGGCTCATACTACCAAAGTCAAAGTCTGCTGTTCTAGTCGGCCCTGGAACATCTTCAACGACTACTTCCAAGACGTCCCCGGATTTAAAATTCACGAGTACACTCAAGATGACATCCAAAAATATGTCACAAGCAGACTGTGGAGCAATATACAGTTGAGACGACATAATGAGCAAGTGGTTAGGGAAGAGCCAATCATTGATGCTTTGAGATCGCAGATTTGCCGAAGGGCAGAGGGAGTTTTTGTTTGGGTGAGAATTGTTTTGGACGAGCTTTTGAAAGCTTCTACAGATGGGACTTTGCCACATGAACTAATATCCGTGCTTTCTTCCTTCCCGGACGACCTTGATGCGTCATACCAGCGACTGATTGATCGAATTGAACCTAGGTACTTGTTTGAAAGCTATGTGATGATCGAGATTATCCTGCGGAGTAAAGATGCTTTAGGGCTGAGAGACTTTGGGCTAGCTGTTCTATCTTCTTCCTGCAAAACACCTTTAATAGCAGCTGAGAGATTGCCTGCAAACCCCTATTCGGAGGAGTTTCTACTTTCAACACGGAGGCTTCTTCAGAGTAGATGTGGTGGCTTACTCGAAGTATTGCCAGATACAACTGTTCAATTCATGCACCAAACGGCCAAATCATTCTTCAGCAGACCTGGGGCAAGCGAAGCCATTGTCGGACATGATCCCAAGGCCTTGAAAGAAAATGGCTTCTCATTCCTCACAAAATTTTGGATTACACTGGCAGTTGCTTCTTCACAAAGGTTCAACTGGTGGGCATACGCACTCACTCTGTACAGAGCAGGAACTCTGGATTATAGCTCCGACTTTCCTAGATCGCGCGAATCTGGCCTGTACGTGCTTAAACAACATCACTTTACTACAAATGCCCCAGTCTATGAATATGCTGCTTCACAACTACTTTCACTGGGTCCCCTCGGTTCTCTATCATGGGCTGGGTTTGATTACCGAGTATCCCAAGGCCGTCTTTTATATTATGCACAGCATGCAGAAATATCAACGGGTCGAAGTCAAATGGAATTCATTGATGCGGTTCCAGACAAGGCACTATTATGGTTCTTTCAAGGATACGTCGTTGAATCGCCTTACGCCCAAGTAAAAAGACCACCGCATATCACCTCACGTTTGACATTTGCAGTGGCGGCAAAACTGCCTCTTTACTTAGGAGAAGTTCTGCCAAATCTAAAAAATGACGAGTTGAATCAAGGACGGCCCCTCCTCCATTGCCTCGTCGAACACACGCATTATTTTCCTTACAGCGATGAAAGCCAAATGGCTCAACTCCTCTTCGATTTTGGGGCAAGCAAAACCACACTTCATTCTGGCATTTTACTTGGCAATCGCCCCCTTACGGCGTTTCAAACACTATTCTGGGAACTCTTCAAAGGGGAAGGTCTTGATGAAAACCATTTAGACTTAGCGAGAATGTTTTTGGCGAATGGCCAAGATCCTAATGTGGATGTTTTTTGTCATGAACTACCACAACTGATGAGTCTGATGAAAAGGGATCCTTTCATGAAATTGCCACCACCCTCAAGGTGCAAACCTTTGCATGCCGCTGAGTATAACTTATCCAAGAAACTTTTAAAATATCATGCCGACGTCAATGCTCTCGACAATCTCACCCAAACACCCCTTGATGTCGTCATTCTCTACTTCCAGATGATGGAGGTAGAGTGCTCAAGCATGCTCATACAAATTTTTGAGGTTAATTATCATGAGCAAGTGAGAAAAGCACAAGAAGACGTATTAAGACAAATTCAGCTGCTTCTTGATGCTGGGGGATGTATAAATGTATGCGGGAACAAGGAGGTGAAATGTCTTTGCGACTCTGAGAAGGTCAAAGAAAATCTTGCTCTAGTTGAGAGGCTGAAAACTATACCACGTCTCGGGACTGGAATGAGGAACCAATACGATGGTCAACAGCCCTCTTCGGAGGACGAGTATGTCGTTGACTGAAATTCACACTTTGCTAGATATCATGCAGCGAACTGTTAAGAAAAAACAGTTTATTCTCTGTACACCAAGACACTTTACTAAATAATTTCCAAAAGATTCTAGCATAATTGTAATTGTTCTTCGATTTTGAAAAGTACAAAAGTACAACTCTTTACAGCACAAAAACCAAATATTCTGCAAAATGAATCCAATCAAGCAGCCCCTTTTCAAAATATTTAGTGCAATCTAAAATACGGGAAGAGAATAGAGGTGCGTGTTGATCTTGCCGTTTGAAGCTTCGGCTAAGTGAGGGTTTCCGAAATGAGAGTCGCCACAAGTACAAGCACCGCGAGAATTTTCACGGAATTCGATTTTGCGAGTTACTAGTGGTCAATCATTAGGCCCATATAAAACTCTCACATATCTCTCGGTGCGGTGGTCAATATCCTGCTAATCAAATCCGAATCGATTGTTTAAACAGCTTGACATATTCGAACTTCATTTTTCTAGATTTCTTTAAACAATCGAATCAATTATGCAAACTGTTTGGGACAATTGAAGTTCGTAACTGGAAAATTTGAGATAGAGTTCGAACTCACTGGCTATTCCTAGTTAACCAGGGATAGCTGCTAAAGATTCTCATTTAAACAACCATTTCACAATGCGTTCATAAATCTCTACCTCAAACTCGGCTAGTCCATTATGCTATCAGGCCGACGAATCTGACATGCTGCAGCACACTCATCTGCTATGGTACTTCTCTCCCGTCCCTACAAAGGGGTCGACATAGAGTCAGCGGAAAATTCTCGATTTCGTTTTCCCAAGTCTGGTTAAACAACCAGGTTTATTGGTCAAGAATATGTATCACTAGTACTACATCCAGACCCGAGAGGTTCCAAAATTCGTACACTGAAAGTAGGTATAAAATCAGTGAAACTATCCACTTTTACAGTCACTTTACACGTGTACATATACTATAGATTCTATATAAAAATATAAATATACTAAAGCAAGGGATAAGTATTAAAAAGGCCTAAAAGAGTAAAAAAGAAGCTATATTTATTTGCGATAGTATATATAAAAACAAAGAGAGTATAATAGTACTAGGTAGTAACTATACTGTCACGAATCACGTGTTAGCACATGATGAGTAAGTTCAGATGGCGCTCTGACAGGATAAGACATATTAATAGCCCTTATAGCGAATAAGGATCGGTTAGGCTATAATATACGACTGCTCCAGAGTCATTAGTGTAAAATGGATGTAACCATACGGTATTCTAGACTCTCCTATCCACCTCATATTTTCCCAAGAAACGAACTAGCTCAGCACTAGCAGGAAATCCACCACTCAACGTCCCGATGTCATCTCAGAACATACTAGGTCTTGCAATTGTAGATACCTAATTGCGAATTTCGGAAGTGTTGTGGATGCTTTTAAGAGTGCTGTGGATGTAGAGGCGTCAGGGCTTGGGCCAGTAGAACAGCTGCAATTCCTGGGGAAATCAATGATCGCCCTTAAGATTTAGCGTCAAAAGGGACTTCTTGAGGTCTCCGGAAAGCTTTAGATTGGATTGCAGGGTATTTTTGGTGGTGAAAGTTGTTAAGTGTAGATCTAAGAAGTCAAAGAACGCAATCAGGCATCTACAATTGCGAGACCGAGTACGATCGATACAAAGTAAAAGTGCACCAGGGGGTGTCACCATTCGTGAGAGTAAGTTTTGGTGGGTTTTGGTATTCCTGCTGACTAAATTTACTCTTACGAATGATGACAACCCCTGGTGGTCCATGGCAAGAACACCGAAGTTGATAGATCATATTGATGTGCTGACCACAAATCAAAAAGAAAAAATTTCTACCTCTAAATTATAAAAAGGGGGGCAGGATGTGATTCATTACATCTAAAACAAATGATTAACATTTATAAATTTGGAGTGGATGAACAGTTGAACAGTCCACTCAACAAATGGATGTAAAAGCCAATCTTTTTTGTTGCGCCACGCCCGCCCTGATCTTCCGGGTCCTTGTATAAATTCCCATAGATCTAACAGATCCTGCACAACCGCCTATATATCCCTCCCCGGAACCCAAAGGTGCCGGTTTCCGGAATGGGGACCTTGATAGAGGAGGACTCTATCAAGTTTGGAGTCAACCCCGCCAACGGCACAGCTTCGCGCGCCAAACCGGACGTTGGTCCGATGGTCGATACTCAAGCAATGGAGTATCATACCCCTCGAAAGGGTTATATGCCACATGGCCCGAATAGGTTATCGTGATCGAGTCAGCGATAATTCAAAGCTAGGGTAACCTGTCAATACAGAAGCTCTGTTTGGATCGGGGCACTGCGCAACACGTGGTGTTTTGTGTACTGAGAAGTCTCGCATGGTGACTTGAATGGGATGTTGCCAAGAATATTCTAGGCCTCTGAGTATTCAAAAATTCCCTATGCAATTACTAGGTTGTTGATTGAGACCTTCGCCATCTCCAGGATTTGCAAACATGCATGCGTCTGCTCTCCGATGGCTTTTACGCCCTCGAACATCCCCATGTGACTTTCCTCATCATGGAACCCCTCAAGCCAGCTATGCCGTGCCTTTTGGCGATTTTCGATTTCCGCAACAAGGTCTTTTAATCCTTTATGATTAAATTCGCCCTGTTGATGCCCATAGATATCAACTCGGAGCAAAGCCCTCACAGTATTCCGCCATTGCATCGGCGGCATCTCAACATCTTTGAACATCATCTCCTTTTCGAGACATATCATCGTCCCCTCAATAGACTCCTGTATATTGCATAGACCACCGTACTCGCGGAATCGGAAAAGCTTTCTTTGACCATTGGCAATAGCAACATCGGTTTCGTCGTCCACCATTTTTATCAGTCGATGATAACCATGAGCTATGATAGGAATCAAGGTCCCCAGCAGCATGGTATTCTGGAATCCATCTATCGCGGGCACCCTCTGATCCAGAAGTATTGACCCACAACTTTTACACCAAATCGTGCTCGAGGCCGTTCTTGCTGCTGAGCGAACAGTATTCAAAGCCTGTACAATGTCCAATGGAAATTGCTGAAGCGAGGCCAAGGCAAGATACATAGATGCAAGACAACTGCATCTGGGTATCTCGTTCTGCGGGGGTGAGGTACCACTGTCCGAGGCCGAAGAATCATTAGATGCCGTCGTTAATAATGGCACCGCATCGAGAATTGGATCCGAGCGATTTGTATCCTCAAAGTTGATACCGCCAACCAAGTCGCGATCCCCAAAATGCCACAAATTTCGATTTGTGCCGCTCGGATCCGCAGATGCCATCAAACTCTCTGGGAGAACACTTGTTGTCGTCGTTGCCTCGTTTGTATAATACGGCTGAGCGACTCCGCCATCATTGTAGTCGTAGTCGTAGTCTTGCCCGAAATCGGTGAGGCCAAAGGGTAAAGGTCCCATATCAAGAGATTGAAGTGTCAGGTCGGCGCCAGTGGATATGGGTTGTTCGTCCTGGAGAGTCTCGACGAACTGCCTTTTTCGAGGGCGGCCCATTGGTTTCTGCTCGGAATAGTGACAGGTTAAACCTTCTCGTGTACATCGTTCGCATCCTTCGGGGTTCTTAGAGCAGGCCAGTTTCCGAGTTCCTATGTAGATTTAATAACTTGGAAAGCACATTAGAGAAATTTAGGGTCTTACTGCACTCGTCGCAAGCACGGTGCTTGACGGCGGTTGATTTGGGGGTAGGATTGGGTGGCATGGTGGAAACAGTGTACCCGCAAGCCACTGGATCTAGATTGAGTGAGGTCAGGAACTTGTTGAATACTGACATTCGTGTTAGTCGAGTAGTAAAGGAGACGAAGGGGTGAGGGAGAGGGAGAGGGGGCCTTTTGACGGCCTTTTGACGGCCTTTGATTTGAGCATTCGTCTCAACTCTGGTGCCTGTATGGCCTGTGGGGTTTTCCAGCCCAACGCCTACCAGCCAATAACCCCCGCCATTCCCGCCGCTTTTAGTTACGGCAGGACTTTCTTCCGCTCCGGCACGATAAGCTTGCGATAACATTTTTTTTCTTCCAAGTCAAGTCTCAAGGTCGACTAGGCCTAACAATCTACCAAACTTCAATCCCCAACATGGCGCCTTCAACGCAGGAGCGAAAGCGAAAGGCGGTGACGCGCGATGTCCCTGAGGTGTCCGATGTGGAATCCGAGGCCGAATTTGGAGATGGGCTGTTGGAAGGCATCTTGTCGCAAAGCGAAGATTCCGAGGACGACAGTGGGGAAGAAGAGGAGGAGGATAGTGACGACGAGGAGGAAAATCCGGACGAACTCGAAGCACTCGATAGCGATGAGATCCCCACCGACGATGGAGACAGCGACGCGGAGGACTCGAATAGCAAGTCCAATGGCACGAAGGCCATTGTCAAAAAAATCATTGGGGAACAACAGACCCTAGAGAACGACGACAAGCCAAATTATACAGTCACGACAGATGCAAATGGAGGAGAGCGTTATGTTTATGAGGAAATCAACCCTGTTTACGATAGTGACGACTCTGATGCGCCAATTACAACCAACACCATCGGTGATATCCCGTTGTCATTCTACGATTCATATCCCCACATTGGGTACGATATTAATGGCAAGAGGATCATGCGGCCGGCAAAGGGAGAAGCTTTGGATGCACTTTTAGACAGTATAGATATTCCTAAAGGATGGACTGGCCTCACCGATCCAACTACTGGCAAACCTCTCAACCTGAGTCAAGATGAATTAGAGATTTTGCGAAGGATACAAACCAATGAGCTCCCAGAAGATGGTTATGATCCATATCCCGTATGTAAAATTTCAAAGCTCTTCCCAATTTCAATACTAACTAGAAAGTTTCAGGCAACTGTGGAGTACTTTACCGGTATCGAAGAAATCATGCCTCTGAGTTCTGCCCCCGAGCCTAAGCGACGATTTCTCCCATCCAAACATGAGGCCAAACGAGTTATGAAAATTGTTCGAGCTATACGGGAAGGTAGAATTTTGCCGTATAGACCACCTGAGGAGCGCGAAGAAGAGGATGAAGAGACACGTTATGATATTTGGCAAGACGAAGTAGCACGACCAGACCACATCATGAATATCCCAGCCCCAAAAATGCCACCACCTGGATACGACATGAGTTACAACCCACCGCCGGAGTATCTCCCTACTAAAGCAGAGAAGCAGGCTTGGGAATCGACTGACGCCGAAGAACGAGAAAAGGAGTACTTACCAACAGCGCACGATGCATTACGAAAAGTGCCAGCTTATGATAAATTCATCAACGAGAGATTCGAGAGATCATTAGATTTGTACCTGGCACCAAGAGTTCGGAAAAACAGGCTCAATATAGACCCGGCATCATTACTTCCAAAGTTACCTAGACCAGAAGAACTAAAGCCATTCCCAACAGTATGCTCGACACTATTCAGAGGCCACGAAGGTCGTGTCCGTTCCTTGTCGATCGATCCTTCTGGTGTATGGCTTGCTAGTGGAGGTGATGATGGTACCGTACGCGTATGGGAACTTTTGACTGGAAGGCAGATTTGGAGTGCTAAGATTGGCGATGACGAGGCTGTCAATGCTGTGAGGTGGCGACCTGGAAAGGATGCAGTCATTATTTCGGCAGCAACGGGCGAAGACGTTTATCTTCTTGCACCACCAATTGTTGATCCTGAGACTGATGCTGCAAGTCGAGAGCTTTTGGATCACGGTTTTGGACATGCGACCAATGCTGTTCAGACTTTGACTGCAAATGGTGCCAGGAAAGAACCCGTTGCAAAGTGGACTCGTCCTGGAACCCGTCTGGAAGATGAAGGAGTTCTCATTAAAATTACTTTGCGAACAACAGTCAAAGTGATCAGCTGGCATCGTCGCGGAGACTTTTTCTCGACAGTTTCGCCAACAGCTCAAAGAAGCGCTGTCGCAATCCATACTCTGTCGAAACATCTTACGCAAATTCCATTCCGTCGTCTGCCAGGTATTCCACAAACTGTACAATTCCACCCATCTAGGCCGCTGTTCTTTGTTGCCACTCAACGCACAATTCGAAGTTATGATCTACAGAAGCAAGAGCTTGTCAAAATTATTCAGCCTGGTGCTCGCTGGATTTCTTCCTTCGATATCCATCCTGGCGGAGACAACCTTATTGTGGGATCTTATGATCGACGTCTGTTATGGCATGATCTCGATCTCTCCACTCGACCTTACAAGACCATGAGATTCCATTCTAAAGCTATCCGAGCGGTCAAATACCACAAAGGAGGATTCCCTCTATTCGCAGATGCCAGTGATGATGGTAGTCTGCAAATTTTCCACGGCAAGGTTGTTAGTGATATGATGGAGAACGCAACGATCGTGCCAGTGAAAGTCCTGAAGGGACACAAGGTAAAGAGTGCGTTGGGTGTGATGGATATAGATTGGCATCCAAGAGAGCCATGGTGTGTTAGTGCTGGAGCAGATGGAACCTGCAGATTATGGATGTGATACCATTCCGTTAGATATGCTTGTAATTCATAGCCTGGGCGTTGTTGGCAGGAAAATTATTTTGTTCACCTTTTACTATTTGAATTCTAGGAGTATTGTGTGTTGTCGATGCTTATCTTATATTAGATCTTCAATGGCCGTCGGTTTAACATGCCTTCTAAGTTTAGAAATGCTGTCCCTCAATTCTCGTAATTAATTCCCATCCTCCTATGCTCAAGAGAGTTGCGAGGGTTGAGATTCCTAGTGTTGCCGTCTGAAAAGCTTTCTGAGAACTCAACAAAGAGATTGTGGTTTCTAGTTCCTAGCACAAGCGCTCTCAAGTCCTGGTTGGTCACTTCCATAAGCGAGAACAACGTAGCCAGGCTGAAAAACAATTCAAACTCACTTAAAATAGTGAATTCGGGTAGGTCAAACGTGTCTCTCTTATTGGCACTTTGTACCGAGGCCTCACCATGAAATTGGCTAGCATTCATAAACAACTTGCCAAGACCGTCTCTGGCTTCCAAATACTACAAATACTTCTCGTCGCCTTCCAACGTCCTCCCCCATGCAATACTTGCAGACAGCCTCTACATTTGAACATTCACTTCATCCCTCGATCGTCATCATTTGATACCACGTACGCTGGTCGTTGCTTTCAGAGCCCCTCTTCTTCTAAACGCCTTCGCAACCAATTTCTGCCAAGCAGCTGCAGTGAATATCCCTTGCCTGGTAAGTGTCATACTTTTTTCAAGTCAATATCTCTCCCTCCTGGAGCTTCGCGTCTACTCCCTGGCGACAAGCTTCTATTCGAATCTTTGATTGAGGGTACCTTTGGAAGGTTTATCAAAATCATCGCCTTTCTTGTTAACTAATCGGTCTTAAAAATAATAATAGCATGCTAACACTTTATAGACGCAAATTGTTCTATTACTTCACTCAGGTATGGAACAAGATTCGTCTGAATTTCGTCCAGTTGTTCTCAACACCACCATGGAAGAAAGTCTTTTACTCCTAGATACTGAAGCGATGGTAAAGTCATATTGCAATGCTTTTTTGGACGAAATGGCAGAGGGATCTTCCAAGAGAACTGAAAAAAGCGACCCTGACGTGGAGACCACCATACGAGAAGATTCCATCGAGAATGCACCCACAGAAACTGCCGAAGACACCACAATGGAAGATTCTGGCAGGGTAGAACTAGATTCTATCGCTGCCGTTGTGCAAAACGATATACGAGAAAAATTCAGCGAAGAGCCCTCCATCGAGGTAGTTGGACAAGATACTACACCGGAAGATTCGAGCATGATGGAATTGAAATTTACTGATGTTGCTGAGCAAGACGCTGTACGGGAAGATTCTAGCCAACAGGCGTCCATCGAGACTGTTGTGGAAAACAGCGCACCGGAAGATTCTAGCATGAATGCATCCATGGACACTGCTACGCAAAATATCACCCAAGAAGAACTTAGCAGTAAGGAACTAGAATCTACCGATACCGCTGAGGAAGACGCTATACGAGAAGATTCTAACGAAGAGTCCTCCACCGAGGCTGTTGGACAGGACATCACACTGGAACTAGATTCTACAGATGCCTCAGTGCAAAACACCATGCAAGAAAATCCCACCGAGAACGAAGACATCGAGCCTGCTCCAAAGAACACTATACCTGAAGAAAGCTCTGGTGAGAAGACATCTATCGACACTGTTGCACACAGCACCACACACGAAGAATCTAACGGAATGGAACTGGATTCTTCCAATTCTTCCATACAAAACAACCAGCAAAATCCCGCAGAGAAGGAAATCATCGAAGCTGCTGTGAAGAGCATTATACAAGAAGAAAGCTCTGGCGAGAAGACACCCACTGAGGTTATTGGACAAGACAACAGACAAGAAGAATCTAGCAGAAAGGACTTGAAATCTACCGAAGTTGATGTACAAAACGCTATGCAAGAAAATTCTGGCAAGAAGGCATTTATCGACACTGTTGCGCACAACACCATCCAAGGAGAACTTAGCATAATGGAACAAAATTCTCCCGATGGTTCTGTACAAAATAGCATTCAGCAAAATCTCACCGAGAAAAAATCCCTCGAAGCAGTTCTCACAACCACCATGAGTGAAGAAGGCTCTGGCGAGAAGACACCTACTGAGGGCGCTATAGAGATCAGTAGTGAAGTTTCTGAAAGCTATGAGAGCTTTCCTGTAGAAGGCTCTGTTGAGAAGATGTCCATTGAGGATGCTATAGAGATTAGTAGTGACGATTCTGAGAGTCTTCCTGATAGCGTTCCTCAGGGTCGTTTTGTGAGCTTTCCTGATCCAGTGGAGAAGCTTCCAGATCACCTTGCACTCGGATTTCCTAGCAGGGTAAAACTCGTTGAAGCTAGATACACTCGTCCCGGAGAGACAACACACCAAGGATTAGGATTCGACAAAGCCAATGCGGAGGTTTATCTTGATAACCTCATCAAGGCTGTAAGTAACAAGTCCTTTGCATTTTCTCCTAGCTTCCAGTTATACCCATTATTTCTTTAGAACATAAAACTAATCGCAAACGTTCCTAGAAGCTCGATGACGCATCTTACGAAGGAGGAAACGCCATCATTGACACCGCCCGTTTGATCGTTCACAATGCAGAGAAACACATCTCCGAGCATGTCACTTCTTTTGCCAACGGAAGACGCAATTTCACAACGGTTGAATTTTGGCAACACAAGGCATATGAGATTGGGGGGTTAATCTATGACTCCTTGGCGCGCCATAAATTGACACCTATTGGACCCGAGATGTTTGACACTTACTCGACAATGGTTGAGCGTAGGTTGGATATGAAAAAGAAGGCTCAGAAGAGAGGTAAAAAAGTGTATCTAGTGGTTTATACTCATCTTAAGCGTCTTGTTGATGGTCAAGGCGTATTACAGATTGCTGACCCACGTGGTCGTAAGAGGAGAAGGTCCAATGATTCTGCTAACTAGAAACAACACCTTTTGGGTTCCTGGGGGAAC
Source organism: Hymenoscyphus fructigenus (assembly GCA_001414455.1). Taxonomy (NCBI): domain Eukaryota; kingdom Fungi; phylum Ascomycota; class Leotiomycetes; order Helotiales; family Helotiaceae; genus Hymenoscyphus; species Hymenoscyphus fructigenus. Next base: position 73,162 of record LKUV01000151.1, read on the forward strand.
AAGCACTTGCCGAATTGCTGTCTCTGGACAATGGCCGTGAGATGATGCACAGCGAGGGAGAACTGGCATGGATGGATTGGGAGCTTTGGGTTTGGTTCTTGACTTGGACACGGGTCATTATTTTGATTGTTTCTCAGGGATATTGGGTTGAGAACGAAGGGGGTTGAAGGTCCCTTGGAAAAATTCTGAGCTTTTCTCTGCATATTCATGAATTTCTCATTACTCTTGTACTTCTAGGACAATTGCAATTAAGGAAATCAGCCTTTTGTTTTCCTAGCCCTTTAAAACTTTAGTACTCGGAGCAAAACCCGAATTTCTCACGTCGAGTGGTAGAGGGACTGGCGTCCAATTTGACCACTCAATTTCTAATGGCTCCTTTATCATAATAAGTTAAGCGTTGAACTTCCAAAATAGAACTTGAGATACCCGTAGAAAGCAGAGTAATGCGAACACACCAATGTGGTGACTGTGCACATAATTTCCAATTCCAAGAACGGCAACACAACATAACGCTACTGCACCTCCAAGGATCAACAATCGTCGCTTCCCTCCACACTTCCTTCTCGCCGTGTCCTATGGCGCTAGAAGGGGGGGGTACATTAATTCCTCACTATTTCATTCGCTCCTGCAGTTTTCGGGTACATCCACGCCAAGGTCTTCATATAAACCTCCCCTCCTTGTCTACCTCAAACGCTCAACACTTGCACCTCCAATCCTCAAAATTTAAATTGAACCTCCATACTCACAAAGAATCTCTCACCCAAAATCCACAACCAATTCAGAAATCAAAATGTCCAACTTCCCCAAACTCATCCCCGCTTTCACGACCCATGTAAGCTCAACCCACCTCACCCCTCTCGTTCGTTACACAAACCATAAACACCTCATTTATGCACCCCTCCTCCCCCCCCTAAAAATTAATATAAACAAAGCTAATAGACCCCCCAGATCGTAATGGACCCCAGCATCGCAGTAGGATCCGTTTCGAAGGGTGCTCCCCTAACAATCGTCCCTTTCGGAACAACCGATTCATTCCTACTTTCCGAGCCCGATTACCCCATTAAAGTCGATGCCATCTTCGAGCATGGCTCAGATTTCATTCGTCAGGATCCTGACGGGAAGCACCTTGTATGTTTCTTTTTCTTTTTGTTTGCGTCGTGATACCTTAGCTACCAGGGTAGTCACTTGGATGGGCTTAGGATCATTTCACTTTCTTGTCAATTCCCAAAATCTCGCATCAAACATTCTTCTGTATATGCTGACCCAAAAACCTAGCGACTCGACGTCACCAGCGTTCTAAAAGACAAGAGCGGTGCCCTCATCAGCTACAAATACAGCGGAATCATCACAATCACCCCAGAAATTGGTGCAGTCCTCACAGACTCGCCAGATGCAAAAACCACCGCCTTTGGCACCATCGGTAAGTTACACAAATAGAGCACTTAGCAAGAAATACTAACGAGGGGAATTCTCACAGCGACTCATATCCTCTTCGAGACCGGCAGTGAGGAATTGAGAGCCCTCGAGCATAAAGTTTATGTTGGAAGTGGTCATTTCGTCGTCGAGAAAGGAAAGAAGAATGTTGTCGAGTACAAGATCAGCGAAGTCGTTGCTTGAACAACCTACGAAGTACGGAACTCATTTTTTTGTGGCTCACGGAAGTCGATGATGAAGCCCGGAAACGTGATCATTTTGTTGCTAATGGAAATCGGCAAACACAAGCACGGAAAGGAAACCAATTTCATTGCTCATAGGAAACCGTCGATCATCACAAACAGATAATGGCGAAATATTTTTATTTACCTGTTGTAGACTCGCTGAATCATGCTCGAATCATCATAATCATCTCTCTTCTATGCTCTGCAAAAAAACGCGCGTGTAATCTGTCCTTTATTGAAAAAGAAGAAAGAAAAACGCCAGGTAAATCCTCAAAAAAACAAAGGCGATATTCGCTTTCCGGAATCATGCAAAGAATTCACTGAATCCATAATATCAGTCCAGATGACATATTTGAGAAACATCCTTCCTCCATTTCACTGCCATCCATCAATCATAACTCCAACTTAATGAAATTGTCATGCAAAGCAATCCAAGTACAAAATGTTCGGCTATGGAGTACCAGCAAGTTGGAGTAAACGCTCGCCAGCCTTGAGATTCGCGCAGGCGTATGCTCGTGACTCCTTTGGGAAAGTTCCGTTGGCGGCCCAGAGGTCAATCAATGGCTGCATTGGCTCGAGCTCTTGTGGCTTCAACATCTCAATCTCGGTGGCGGTGAGGATGAAATGACTGAAACAACTGTTCAATGGCTTCTCGAGGCTCAGGTGATAGAATGGCTCAATGAAGTGAGACCAGTAGAGATGAGAATAAACACGGAACATTTGACGGAAAATTGTCTGGCAGACTTCCTGGAAATCTCTTGGGAACCCACTGCTCTTTCCAATCCAGTCGCCCGGACCAGCAAGCTGGGAGAGAGAGGCGTTCAAGGTGGTTGGGCCGGCTGGAATTGGGGTGTATGCACCAGGGGTGTCAATTCCACCAGAGGCGTATGTGGCACTGGCAATTGCAGGTCCACTTGGGTTTTGTGAGAATGAAACTCCAGCGGGATCAGTGGGGAAGAGGTCGGTGTTGTCAATCTTTCCGGAGATCCATCTTTGCATGAGAGAAATGTACTCGTAAGCGGGCACTTCGACTGGTTCTCGTGCGCTGTTCAACCATGTGAACGAGTGGTTACTGAGAGGAATGTTAGATTTGAAACCTTCGGGGTTCTCAGGTGACTTCAACTTACTCGCCAGCTGACATTCGAGGGCATGTTTGGGGATTGCAAATAGAGGTTCCGTCTTTCTCGTCCTTATCGTGAACAACTCGGACAAAGTTCCAGAGATTGCGGTAGTGCTCCACGACTATTATGGAATGGTCAGCGGTAGAAGAAAAAGTCAGGAATTGAGATTCACATACCTTGATGAGCAATCCACTCTCCTCGTTCAACGGTCTTGGGCCGAGCTGACAAGGTCATGAAGTTTCCTTTGACGATGTGCTTGGAATAGGAATCGTTCAACCATAGAGGCTTTGGGCGAGGGAGGTTATAGCAAGCGAGGGGGTCGTTGGGATCACTTCGGCTAGAAATGCTGCTGCTGGAATTCTCCATAGAGAGGGTTGACGAGAGGGATGGAGAATTTGGAAGTGGAGGTACTCTGGGAGCTAGATTGGTTGAAGATGCGCTGCCTTGCGAGGTGCCTGTTGGTGATGTTGGCTGTGCTCCATTTGGCGCTCCAGGACTTTTGGCACCGCCATTCTTACCACCACCTCTAAAGCGTCCACTGCTGTAAGACAAGATATGTTAGCAAATGCGCAGGTATGTGATGGGTTGAACAAAGAAAATGATATCGCCAAGCGTGATTTGAAAATAGTCATATCCGACGGGAATAGAAGGGATGCCAACCGCTCTAGCTCTAGTTCTAGTTGATCCAAACCATACGTGATTGAATCCATGATTGCAGATAGAAAGGTTTCACCAAATCAATAAACTTCTTTTGGCAAGACAAGGTGGAGATGAAAGAGAGTCCGATCTGTAGGAATCGGAAAGGTGAGGGTGCCGTGCAGTATGAAAGGTTTGAGGAAGAGCACGAAGGTGAACCCGACTTTCATGTGATCTACCTCCAACTTTGGAGAGGCAATTGGAAAGGGAAAGGCAGGCCGCAGCTGAGGAAAGACAAAGCCACAGACGAACATCTCTCACTTCCAAATTCAGTTTCGACATTGGCACCTCCTTCAACAACACAACCATCACTACAAAAAACGGGGCAGGGTGAAGCAACAACGCCAAGACTTGAAAAGGCGGCTCAGCGCTGGAAAGGGTAAAAGGGTACCTACATTCCAGAAAATAGGTTTGACATGCTGCGAATTAGGGTGATGGGCTTTATACGGCGGGGTGGGAGAAGGGCGCTAAGTTGTACGCCGCTATTTATTTCCGAGGTTTTATGTTGTGAAATGGACTGCGGACTTGAGAGTTGGAATAGGAGACAGAGACAGCAACTTGAAACCAGCAGTTGCTCGCTCCAATATCTGCCATAGCTTAGCGCACATCAAAGCGGTGAAAGTTCACAGACCTCTTTGGGATATTGCCGAGGCCGCTTAAGTAGCCTCAACTCGCCGCCTTTACTAACTCTGTAAATTCCCTGGCCTGTGGCTCGGTTTGACTTACCCTGCCAGTGAAGCTCCGCTCTGCTCCTCTGCCCAACAACTCAACTTTGCTTCGACTCCCATTTTCTACCCAAACATTTGCTTCGCGTGGCATCTGACCCCTCGCGACCCCATCAATTGACTGCGCGCCAATCCGAGTCCCAACAAACATCCTCCAGTGCGACGCGCCTTGCCTCAACTTTTGATATCCAACTCAGCCTGATCAGTACAATTACACCGACAACGACGAGCAATATGGCATCATCTGAAGATGACGTTCTCAACAGCGAGCCAGACCTAGAAGATGACTTGTTTGGGGATGAAGATGTGGATGAAGAGCCCAAGGTCCAGAAGCCACGCCAATTGAGCGATGACGAGCTCGACTCTGGCGACGATGAGGATAGACAAGACCGCCGAACCACCCAAAAGTCGATTTATACAGAGTTAGAGGGAGCGACGGAAGATGTTGGGGTAATGGAACAAATCGTTTACAGGCATCCTTTGCCAAAACCTTCGGACGATGAGGTGAGTTGCGAATCAACATTTGCATCCTCTAGCGTACACTAACCCAAACCAAGTTCAACTCTTTGAGACTGCCAAAATTCCTCGCAATAGAGCCTCATGCCTACGCGCCAGAAACCTTCACTATCCCAACGGCAGACCACCATACCGATGCTCGATCTGCCAACTTCTCTGCTAGCGCAACGGCTGCCACAACGATGCGCTTTCGTAAGGACCCAGCTGGACACCTTGAGAGCAACACCCTGATTTATAAATGGAGTGATGGAAGCACAACATTATGCGTGGGAGATCAGCATTACGAGCTAGAGACGAAGCCTCTTGGGCCTCCCAAAGACGAGCCATACCGGGAAGTTCTGGATTCGCATTCTTACATCGCAACACCTTCGATGGCTGCTCAATTACTCAATATCTTCGGCCACATGACAAACCAATACACCGTGAGGCCGAACAAAGAAATTGAAGATGATGCTTTAGAGAGGCTGCAGAAGAGTCTAGCTGCCGCTGCTCGTGGAAGTGGTAAAGGCGACGATAAAAATGGCCCCGAGTTGATAACGAACACGGAAGACCCAGAACTCCAAAAGAAGAAAGCAGAGTTGGCAGAAAAAGAGAGGATGAAGCTCCAGCGAAGACGCGAAACAGCAGCCGAGAAGGCAAGCATACCAAGTGGACCTGGGCGAGGACGTTCTGGTGGCTTAACTGTGGATGATTTGGAGCGAGGAGGAAGCCGGAGAGGTCCTGCAGCCGGTCGAAAAGCAGCTGGGACGAAACGACCAAGACGCAAAAACGACGATTATGATTCGGATGAGGATATGGGTCCCCGAGGCCGCGGAGCTAGAGAGGACGAATACGACAAGGAGGATGATTTCCTTGCCGACAGTGACGAGGAGATGGAGGTACCCGATGATGATGATGATGAGGAGCTTCTCGATGAAGAAAGTGAACGCGAGGAACCAAGGGCGAAGAAGCAGAAGAAATCAAAACCAGAGGAAACAAGTGATGCCGACGCAGAGGCCGATCTTGATGATGATGAGGCACCAGCACCAGTTGCCGAACCTTCAGGAAGAGCAAGAAAGCGGAATATCATTGATGATGACGATGACGATGAGTAGAAGCGCCCTTTGTTGCTTGGTCTTCTCTCTCTTACAGGCTTGCATTTGTAAGAGATTGAGATATCGACTTGGGGTCTGTGTATCATAGGAGGCGAAATTCAAATGCAAATATGGTTGCTTACCACCATAAAAATTACTAATCTAACCATTCCACCCGTATCGAATTGCGATGTTTCTTTGAGTTGTGTTGTACCATTTATCCTTCTATTAAATCTGGTGTTATTATTTGTGTTGGTGTTTCTTCTGCTTTGAGATTCTACTTGGGCGCTTATCAATCTGTTTTGGGTGAAACAAATGCGCCATCATCCTTGTGGTTGGAGATGGCGAGTGCCCTATTCTCTCCCCCTTCTGACTTGGCTCTGTTCAAAACCTTCGAAGCGGCGTTTTCTCTTCTATACATAGGTGACTTCAGACGTAGCGATGGGAAGTGAATAGGTATTGAGCATTTTCTGCGAGTCTTGGGTCGTCTTTCTGCAAACCCCAAAATATTGGAATGGTTGTTTTAACTTGTCTCTTGCATCGCTCATGTGGGGGGTATTTGGTTCTCATGACGCAACCATGCCTTGGTATTGGGAAACAAATATTCTTGGTTGAACTTCTCAATGAATGGGAAATGGAAAAGCTTCTGATATTTTGTGCAGCAGCTGACTTGCTCTGAACCAAGTGGCAGAGCTAAATTTCAATTTGTTTGGTAAAGGATGTCAAATTAATTTATGGACTTGAGGTTGTAATGAGAACAGAAAGAGAGAGCGAGGGTATTCGGGTTTTGTTACTATTATTTTTTTTTATTTTTTTTCCTGGACATGAGTTCAGTAGTAGGCCGGTGGAAACTGGTAGACAAACCAATTCCTAGGATTACAGCTGGAGGCTCCTCTGGAACTTGAAGCTTGTGCCTTACAGGCCAGAGTCTACTTTGCGATGGTATGCCACACTAGGAGAGGATGCTTTTCGAATAGAGTGATATAAAAAATCCTAGATATCAGTTTTCGACTTCGAGACGGAGGATGTAGAGGCCAGCTTGGGGTTCGCGAAGTCTCCGAGGAAGATGTTTTGTGTTGTTGGGCGAGGGATTGTTTGCGCTAAGGATCCATGATTGGGGTATTGGTTGACAATTTAACTGAGCTGAGTAACTTACTATCAGACTTTACCGCCGGCATCCAAAGAATATAGCCACCTCCAAGAAAGAATATTGCCCATGCTTGGGTCCGAAAAAGGTTGTGGTTTAAGAACTTGGAATTGTTCATGACAAAGATCACAGCGCTAGGAGTAATACATCGCTTAGGCGGTAAGGTGACGATGCAAAGTGAAAAATACACAATTAGCCTACACCCGCTGATGCGGGAGTTCTTAAGGGCTGTATTGTTCACACGAAGGCTCATAAAGGATTATGCGGAGATCAAGATCCCTCTTTCGCGTCTGAATAACATACCATCTACATGGCGAAAGCTAGAGACCTCATCATTCTAACCACTCAAAGAGAAATTTACGGTCCCAGTGGAGATGCATGATGGAAATCAAAGTGTGATGCAAATCTGTACTCCGATGCAAGAACTCAAGGAGCCGGATGTGTATAACTCAAATCTGAGACCTTGAAGGCCCAGGAGGAGGAAAAAACGCAGAAGTGGCCATTGTGTTCTACCGATCGTAAGAGAAAAATCGAGTCTAGCGCCTTTAGGTTAGGGCCGAATTAGAGAAGAGCAGATGGTTTTACCGTACATGAAAGACTTCAAGCTTACTCCAAACCTTTTCATGGTTTCTCGTTGTAATATCATTGCGATTAGAGTTGGGCAGCGATATGATTGATAAATATCGTGGCCTTCGACGATAGTCATGGTATTGAATAATATTAATTCAATAATGTATTGGCATTATATCTGGAAGTTTGTGCCATCCGCATTCTTTTGGTTCACCCAAACGCACTTGAATAAGCGAGGGATAGCGGTGGGTAACTCTTCTTGATTGTTTTTTGTGCTCTCGTCTTCCCATATTAGTTGCAGCTCCCGTCTTTTCTAAAATAAAATAAATCTGTATCGGACTTGAAATTATTAGAGTAGAGTGGAATGGAAGCAATATAGGGTTTTGAGGGTCGTGGGAGTGAGAGAGAGAGGGTAAGCGAAACAAGCGAGAAAGGAACTGTCCGCATACCAGTATATTACTCTTTACATTCCTCTATAAAGATATTTAACTTCTTCAATTTGGAACTGAAATACAGTTTTCCCAGGATAGTTTATATTCAATGATATGGGACCTCGCTCAAAAGATTAGTTGGGGTTGTCGAGGTAAGAAGTTTTAATGAGGAAACCGGAACAAAATGCTCAACTGTCCGTCTGAGTCTGAGTGATCCATCTATTACCAGGTAAGCCAGTGTCTCGGTCAGCTGAAAAAATCCACCCCTCAAACATATCGGTTACATTGGCCGCGCTGCAGGTCGCTTTAATGATTTTCTATCTACTCTCTCGATGTTATTTATTATTAAAATATGTGATCCTTAGTCAAATTTGAGTAGAAAGACTCGCAGAAAGAAGTATCTCTCACGTGCACACGTGCACACGTGCAGCAAAACCTTCAAAAATCAAAACAAGTTCGGTCCAGCTCATCTGCTCCTCTGCTCCTCTACGACAACCACAACGAGTAAGCTACCGAGGATCCGCCAGCAATTGTCACGGCACTTGCATTTTCGCTTGTATCTTCTTTCTAGTGTATGTTCTTGATAAGACGTGTTTCAAAGCCCCATACTGACTTCGATTTTCTAGTTCCTATCTCAGGAGCGATACTAGCAATATACGGCATCATGATTCCACACAACGCCACAATGGCAACCTCATCGAACCATTCGAACCCTCACCGAGATATGTCAACGGTCATTTCACAAGAGGCCATAATGGCAACCTCATTCCACAATTCGAAGATTCCCAAATTGGCAACCACATCGAACGATTCGAACTGGTATATTTAATCTGACAATTATGGAATTGGTCAATTATATAAGAAATTGACCAATTTATCGGGCTTTGTGGATTGTAAATTGTAGTCACTAATAAAAAAGTGAAGCTATTGCTGTACCCCTCCTTTCCTAGCTAAAGTACCCCCCTTACACCTCTTTTCTTCCCCTATTTTTCTTATCTTAAGACCTTTCTTTCTTTCTTATTAACTCTCTTTTATCTCCTCATCTCTTGTTATACCTCTTAAGTAAATGAGGTATCTAAATAATTTTCAAAGGAGCAATAGCCTTCGTATTATCCCTCTCCCGCTAATTGCCGCAAATCTAGACCGAACACCTACATTGATATATTGCTGTGCAAAAGGGTATTGGATTGGCACACAGACAAACAAAGGGAATTTGAAGGCAAATATGGAGTCGATTCATCAGAATGTGACAAAGCTTTAGAGTTACTAGGAAGAAAATCACTAGAAGTCAACGGCATTATGTGGGCAGAGATGAGTCGACAGACGCGATTTCGCCTTCCACCCAGTATTCAACAAATTGTCGTTTCTTATATACGCCAGTATAACCTCATTGAAAAGGGAAGAAAAAAGTATCCTGAGAAGATGACAAGATTATACGATTTGTTACAGGTCGGACATTACGCTTCACCATCACTTCACCCTGATTTTATCGCTCTCTGTCGAAACAAGATTGATAACTTCATTCAGGCGAAAGGGCAGAGTTTGAAAAGGGAGGGAGTTCTTACAAATACTGAAAATAAAATAATATAGGAAGTATTTACAGAGAAGTGGCTGGAGACAACATGGGATGGTGATATGAGTCGTCCACGGGAACATACTACTGCTTCGAAAAATCAACCATCATCCACAAATCTTCTCGAAAACGCTGTTGGTCCACCAAATCAACCGGCTCCTATGACTCCATTGGAAAACAATCTTGTCATCCCAGATGAGCCGACCCTCACGACTCTACTGGATATGGATATTGCTATGCCAGATGAACCGGCATCCACGGCTTCAATTGAAGAGTCATTCGATCCCCCAGAATCATGTCCTACAAATCGCCATAGTCGGAATTACGACGATGTGCAAACACTCAGTGATCTGGACTTTCCTAGCTTCGGCGAAGAACCAAACACCCTAGATATTGATTTTGACATATAGGATTAGCTGACGTTTTATGATTTCTCGGTGTATTTTCGTGGCGATCAGCGTATCCTCGGGTGGTAAAGGTTTATTGGTGCTTGTATTTTGATGATGTATGCTCCCTGTCTAAGAACCAGAAAATTTCTATGAAGGCTTTACACCTCATCTAATATAGAAATGTCCCCTTCCTCATGAAAAGCGCTCATACATAGTCGAAAACCCTTTATAGCTTCCCAAAAGATCTTCAGGGAAGGGCCACGAATAATGAGGCTCAAGATCATATTCAAAAGGTCTCATAAAGTCAAACCCACCACAAAACCTTCCAGCATCCGGTCCCTCAAACCCCTCTTCTTTACCATCATCTAACGTCAAAATGTCCCTAGCTTCCGTAATTTCGTGAGCTTCGGACTGGTAGATGTTATTCATTCTTGTGGTACACACGTCCCGAATGGTGTCAAGTCGTGCCCCTTTCAAAATGCCCGGCACAGATTCACGACGAGGAAGCCCTCGATAAAATACTCCTTTTTCTGGGATTTCTTCACTATCACCGCTATCTCTCGGTTCAAACCAACCGTGGATATCGCAGGTATGGAGGCGACGCAGGGTTAAAAATATTTTCTCATATTTGCAGACGGGATCGAAGTCTTCGTCGTACCAACAGCGAGTATTCAATGCGTTTATCTCGATGTAAAGTTCTTCCAGAGATGGGGGTAATTCTAGAATAAATTTGTATAGAGTCTGGGTATTGTTAGCTTGATAAATAGGTCTTGAATCTGCAGCTTTTGCTTACTTCTTCGTAATCTGCCAGCCTCTCCTCAGCTTCGGTTCTATCGTTTTCGTCTCCAATTCTCAAATACCTGAGAAATTTCAGGCTCTGAAATAACTTTCCTATCTCAAAGAAGAATTTACATCCAATGTTTTGTATAGAGATATGTTCAATAAAAGGATGGAATTCTTCGAGATTTCCTTCTAGAAACTTCGTACCCTCAAGTGGTGTAACAAATTGTGTCAACTTCAAAGATTTCAACTGCGGCATCTTGTCACAAAGTCCGAAGAGCAAATCAAAGTCGCCTTGTGCCCATTTAAGGTTTGGTGTAGGGATATCAAGAGACTCTAGAATGTCTACGTATCCTTCAACAAAAGGAGTGTAGTATCGCGCTGAAAAAGGATCGTAGTAGTTGGGACTGTTGTTTCGGACCCCAAAATGGCGGAGAGAGGTGAGTCTAGATGAAGCGTTGTCCTTATAACTTTCTGGATATTTATCGGAAATCTCACCCGTTGACTCGAAGTGAATATCGAGTGACTCTAAACTTGGACAAGTCTTTTCCACTACTCTCATAAAAAAGTCCAGGTATCCCTTCAGAACCACGTCTTTCTCATAATACTCTATCGGTACAGTCCATGTTAGTGTTCTCAGCGGGGTCGTTACAGAATTCCATATCGTGCCAAAATTAATGAAATACACGTCCAAGTTGGTGAGTTGAGAATAGAAGGGTAAGTTTGCAACGATATGGTTCCCAAAAGCGTTGTTTGTAGAGATGCTTCACGAATACTTATCAAGTTGGTTGCAGATTTCCGCAGCAACTCTCTACTAACATCCGGGACTGTCGTGGCATCGCAGTATTCCTGGTCCCGCTGCTCCCATCGACGATGAGAGCAGTTGCTAAAATAATGAACGCTGGCGCCTAATTCGGGATTCCTGTTTATGCTGTCAGATTGAGAATTTGAGATCAAGTTGATGGTTTTTACTCAGCTATAACCGTAAGAAGTTGAAGCTGTCGCTTGAGCGAGTTATCTCCATAGAGCCTCCTCGTCTCGAAATCCACATTCTTGTAAAGGATCGGGGTGACGATTTTGCAAAATGTTCGGCAAACGAGACTCACATTTCGGAGGCTCTTTTTGGGGACGTTGGATATGATCTCTTGGATGACTTCGGTTGGAAGTGAAGCCGCTCCGGTCATTTTGTGGGCGTGGGAATGAATTGATTTTTGGTTGAGGGAGGTCTCTCTGGTTTATGAGGAAAAAGAGAGTTACGAGGCAAATTCCGTGACTGGTTCGGTGTGTTGTTGGAAAGTGGAGACCACCAGGCAATTGGATGTTGGCACATAAGCCATGGATATATTATACCAAAGCCTAAGCTTGAAGACACAGAGGCAATAGAGAGTAGGAATTGAACTTCGTGATGGTGTATAATGAACGAAGATCGTATCAATGGTACCTATCTTCGCGTGCCTTATTTCTCTCAAAGAAGTTCCGTACAGACTCAACAAAAACGACAGTAAACCTCAATTCGACAATAAATCCCAGTTGTAAGTTAAACTACTTGAGGAACAAAGAAGAGTGCAAAATTACAGAGAAGTTTATAGTATATGCTGACATCAAAATAATAGTCCAAACTTTCCACCGCTTCTCCCTCGATTTTGCGAGAAAAGTTCAAGCGCGTTTGGTAAAATTGGATACCAACGAGATTTTGGAGAAAGCATATCGCAACGATAGAGGTGAAGAGAAGTATTCAAAATTTATTAGGCGACGCCGTTCCTGAACAAAGTCATGAGAGAGGCTCGTTTCTGATTTGGTTCCCTATGCTCAATGTGCATTCTGAAAAGAGTTCATGCTAAAAAATTTCGTTCACTTTAAATACATTTAATGAACTTACTCTCAAAGCTCCGAGAGAATTGGATCAGCCTAACAAAGTAACATAAAAGAATACGACATAAGAAATGGCTTATTATTGCAATCTTCTTTTAAGTTCTATCATTCTATCCCATTATTCTAAACTTTTTAGTATGATATAATTTCTAGATGTAAATCGGAAGATGACAAAAGGTCTTACCTTCTCTTAGCTCATCAGAAGTCCGTATAAATTTTCTGTTCCAAATAACGTTCCGTACACGTTCAAGGAATTGAATAGGTATAGAAGACATCTGTCTAGCGGAATATACCCCCACCACTTTTTTCAGGCAGTATTAGCATGCGCGACGGTACTACGTTGAGAGCAGGATTCCATCAAGCCTCTAATTCCAACTACTCGCAATCCTTATTTTTTCCAACCCTCCCCACGAGTCTGAAGAAAAAAAAACGACAACAAAACTCACTTCGAAGGTAGATCATAGTTAACAAATCTATACTGGAGACCCTCCGTAAAATCGAGAAAATACGAGTACAGAGGTAACCATAGCATTGAAAGCAGGAATTGCTCTAGGTCCAAATTTTCTGATACGATTACGTAACTTTCAATTCCCATTGATTTTGTGAGAAGTATTCCGGTGTGTTTGGTAACACTGAATTCGCAACGAGAGCTCAGAGAAAGAATTTAAAATCCAAAGCCTTCAAAAACGAAAGAGAAATTCCAAAAATACGGCTGATAAACAAGCAAACATACATTGTACCGCAACACAGAACGAGAATGAAGAAGCAAGCTACCATGCCTCAAATTCAAAACACTTGTTAAAAATTATAACTATACATAATACAGAGGATTCTCTAGCGTGCCTCTACGTACACCCATGTATAGATATTTTGCAAAAAGGCAGAAAAATCAAGTTGGGAGACTAGACCAACGAAATGTAATTATTTTAAGCTGCTTGTATAATTGTTCAAAGCCGCAAACTGTTACCTGCCTTTGAAAAGTCTTTGCATACAGATAACACACACATTATTTGGTCACGATCCCATGAATGTGGAAATATAATACCACAGGTTTAGGTGGAGGAACGGAACATGTTTTCTGAACTATCCCAGATAAAATGGACGATGTGGAGGAGATCAAAGCCGGACACAGGAAAGTAGAAGAGAGGTCCAGCAGAATGCGAAAACTACGACCGTTAAAGATTGCCGCAACCTAAGACCTTAGGAGCAAACCAGACACCCATGGGATCGCTAGAAATGACAGTAACTATGAATTCGACAGTAAATGCTAGCCGAAGATTTTATACGACCTTGAGATTTAGCAGACATAAGTGCAGAACTGTTTTGGGGATGGCATTTAAGAATTCAAAACAAGGATGAAGAAGACGAGTACTTGAAATGGGCAAGGTTACACACACCCCAAGCAGAATTAGTGAAGTCTGCCGAAGGAGGATATTCTTCTTGATTTCATTCTCTACTCTCATGCTAATAGTTTTTAAATAAACAAAGAACGCCATCACTGACCTAAATATCTGAGGAAAGTGAAATCTAGCGTCCAATGAAAACTATATGTAGCTACCGAATGAAAGTAGAAAAGCAGTATAACACAGGTAAAAATAAATCCCTCGACTAAGCTCCAAAGAAGTTAGTTATTCCAAGGAGAAAATTAAACATCTTTTCTTGAAGAAACCACTAAACCCTCAAAAACATGAAACTCCAATGCACAGAATCGTATCAAAACCATGAATCAAACAACGAGCTATGATGCCCACTCGGAAAAGGCTATATAAAAGCGAGGGTAGTCATTATAGCATGATTCATCAGCAACGAAGAAACTGCATGGCTTCATTATTTGGAAATTGCAGACCTCGGAAATGAGAGAATAAACATTGTTTAAAACCCCAGCGTTGGTGCCTACTAGGGATAACCCGTCGTTAATCTCAAGCAAGACGATCCAGAGAATGGAGGTGATGGGGCTCGGGGAGTGGGTGCTAGATTGCCATGAATCTTTGACTTAAGATTTTTCTCGCCGTAGCTTCACAGCTTCATCATGGCCGAAGAGCAGCGCAAGGAACATTTACTGTCGAAAGAATGTTTAACTTCGAATACAAATAATCGCCACAGTTCTTCGAACGAAGCACGAAAGAAGGAGCAGAACAGTAGCAAGCGCGCCAGCGCTTGTGAAAGACGTAAGAATGTGATCCAGGTTAAGAAATCCCGATGCAAGACGTCTTGACAACCTCATAAGGAGTTCGATACCAAGTTTTAGAGAAATTGCGCCCGATTCAACACGGGCTAAGTAGGGATTATATACTGCCTCGACCAGAACTACCGTCCCACCTGTACTATGAACGCTGAAAATGCTATTTTCTAAACTCTCGCTATGTGAAGTTTCCCTTGGTGCTTAGAGCAAGGATATTTTGTACGAACATTCATCGAAATTTTGTAATAAATGCCACTTGGCGAAGGATTCGGTTGGAAGTGAGGCGTGACTCAGGAAGGTGATGCTTGAATGATCTGGGTATTTCTTTCTCTATTCTCTCTCTATTCTTTCCAAGAGCTGAAACGATTTTTGTGTTTCGGTTGATCTCTATTTCCTCAGAGTCTTCTTTCGTTGTATCTAACAATAATAGTATATCCTTCTATCTTCTATAGAACAATGAACATCTCTCAACTCCTCATTATTTCTAACCTTTTTCATGCGATCTTTTCGACTGTCAGAGTTCCATCCTTGTTTCCTTCAAGAGTTATGAAGCTGAGAGTTTCAATCTTCTTCTTCCACTTCTTGCTTTCATATCGCGCAAGTATCATCGTCATTCTCAATATGACACCACTGCTGGATTCGTGTTCCTCTTCGCCCTTCAGCGGGGTACAAGTCCATCTTGAGAATGCCCAATTCAATATATATCGCCCACTTTCTGAGCACTCGGGGGTTGTATCGGGGGAAGGTATCGGTGATGAAGCAGCCAGCACAGCCTTTATTCGATAAACCTCGTCTTTCGGCGCCGATTTGAGGAGAGTTTCGAGCTTCGCCACATCGATTTTCGAGGATGACTCTCCAGAGAGTGTGATTGACAAGACTTCCACCTCACTTTGATGACTTTTCAAATGTGAATGGTCATGGCCATTCGCAGCATGATCGTGTTCTTCAGTCACAGCAACACCTAGACTCCGCGCTGAAGCATTGTCTACGCCGAAAACCAAGTCAACTGGTACTCTCCCTTTCTCGCTCTTCACAGTCGCAACTTGGACTTCCAAATCACCTACTCGATCAAGACACTCGTCCAGTCTTCTCTCGCCCGCAATCTCCCATTTATTCAATACAATCAGATCTGTGTATCTGGCTTGGATTTTGGCCGTATAACTCGTATCTTCATAGCCTTTCCAGTTCTCGACATCTATGACTGTTACCACGCCATCCAACACATATGCCCCCTTTGTATCTCTTGCTAGTCGATTGACTTCCATCGCTAACGTAGCGGGAAATGCGCTTCCGGAGGTCTCTATGACGATTCGGTCGGGGTTGATGGTATTTCGGAGCTCTTCGAGGGCTACGTCGAGTTGACCAACGAGGTTACAGCATATACAGCCATTGAGAAGTTCGCGTACGCCGGTTATGGAGGAGGAAGATGCGAGCTGACTGTCGATGGCTAAATCGCCGAATTCGTTCTTGACGAGGGCAAGCTTATATGCGGGATTTTGGGCGCGTAGTTGAGGGAGGAGATTCAGGAGGAGAGTTGTCTTGCCAGATCCTAGGAAACCTGTGACTATGGTGATAGGGATAGGCGCCATGTTGGAGGGAGACTGAGACTCAATGACTTGTGTGTCTCTTTCAGTCTTTGATCTCGGTTGTAATGATGAGGGGTACGAAGGTACTTTTGCGGGGGAGAAGGTTTTCCGCGATAAGCTCTTATCGCAGCCCCCACCAAAAGAGAGCGCCAAGGCACAACCCCCTGAGGGGATCTACTTGAAACATTTCCAGCAGAATCCTCCGCTCACTCCGATTTCTCTCTAAAAGAAACATCATGACTTTGTTTGTTCCTCGGAGCGTCTTTATTGCCTCACTTAACTCGCCACAGCAGTATGAGTACTCCGTAACAATCACTATCATGTAGGGAGTACACTAAGTCACAACCAGAAAGTCAACCGCCGATTTAGGAGCTGCGAATCGCGACGGAAGAAAAGCCACTCGAACAGGGGGATTATTCTCGGAGTCACTTGCCATCCAATCGACCCCTATTCCATTTTCAATAAAGAAAAGCGTGTCGCCGCCTCAGGTTTGGTTGAACGGCTGAGAACATGTTGGAAGCATCTTCCAACCCGTCATCTGAGAATAAATCCCGAGCAGGGCAGACGAATCAGCATCTCTAAAAATGAAGATTCCGCAAGAACAGACATGGCACTTCCTGAGGCATATTTCTCACTCGCCGGCATTTCTTTTGGAGGCGACTACTGCATGTGCCTACATACAGGAACACCGTCAAAGAAACCATAGATGCAGAGACACGCGTTAACTTGGTTCGGCAAGAAGCAGTAGGTTTCTGGTGCTGCGTTTCGTCTTGAGATCTCACCGTTGGAGCCGTGAGCTGTCACTTCTTTCAAGAAGAGCCGAGTTGGGTCGGTTGACTTGGAAATGTTTCGATGCCGATCAGGAGCTCTAGATCGATCACTTCATTTTTTCGGATGACCTCCCGCAGTCTACAACTTTCCTGACCGAGTAACAGCAAGACATCACGGAGAACCAAGTCGTTTGACAAAGTCCCAAATATGGTCGTATACTTCAGCAAGACTTAGATTCTTGATTCGAAGCCCCGCTCCCGGTCAAGCCAATCTGTCAAAGACCCGACCCCCCTTCACGGGAAATGTGTGTTACTTGAGCATCGTTGGACTGCCTTGAATACACAATTAATACTGTTGCTCTGCAGATGCTGTGCGAGATCTTTCCTTGGAAGTACGTTTAAGGTTGGAAAACATGTGCTTTTCGTATCCACTGTGGACTGTTCCACTTTGCCAGCATATGGAATCACGATGGATATCAATTGAGGTTCGAAATCCTCTATCAAAGCCTTATCTTGTACTTCGTACTCTGTACGTACTCCGAGGTTATCAAGGCGCGGGGAAAAGCATCTTCGGATTTAGGAACCGGACGGGACGGAAAAAACAACGTGTAAAACCATGTTCCGTGGACATCCTTCAAGCCAAAGCCACCCAAATATGACGAGATAGGATTGTGTTCGCTGCAGGTACAGGCGATAACCACGAGGTGTTAGGTAGTATCAATTCCCTCTGGATCAAGAAGTTTCAAGGTGCTTAGATGACCAGCTAAGCGAATACTTGGGTTTTGGAGGCTTGACAACCAACGTGATGAAATGTTGTAGGCTCAAAGGAATCACCAACACGCAAAGGGCACCTGTTTTGGGTTGTTGGGTAGAATTGCGAGTCGCCTTCGAGATGACTTCAGCTCCTCTGCATCCTTCTAACATGAATAAGCGGGGCTTGAAGGGTATAATTTTGTCTACCCGAGGGACACACAGGGCAGA
This sequence comes from Hymenoscyphus fructigenus, assembly GCA_001414455.1. Classification (NCBI taxonomy): domain Eukaryota; kingdom Fungi; phylum Ascomycota; class Leotiomycetes; order Helotiales; family Helotiaceae; genus Hymenoscyphus; species Hymenoscyphus fructigenus. Next base: position 91,232 of record LKUV01000151.1, read on the forward strand.
TGAAGGATTAGGTAGGCAGGGCCTAAATTAACTGAAGATGACACAGCCTGCAGAGAAAGCTATCAGCGAACGCCGAAGTGGGGATTGCTATCGCCTTGCAGCGTCGCATCGGGGTCTCATACGCTGGAAATACTATCTGACAGCAACAAATAAGCCGAGGGGAGCTTTTTTGGAACTTCTCCTGCTGAGTGCATCTGCACCATCAGCGTAGGTAGGAGTACGTCGTATGTGGTTGGAAATCAGAGAGCTTCTAGGTCTTGAAATGACCAGTCAAACAATGTCTCTCGATGAGGGGAAGAAAATGAAGCTCAGATTTCTGAGATCACGGATACAGGAGATGAGGCTAATAAGAAAATTGTTTCACGAACTGCTGGCTGCCCTGCGCCTGTGGCGTACTAGAATTGTTTACCCAGGCAAGGAACACAGGGCATGTTGGTTTGCACAACGTTCTCGGGGGGTTTGAACGGATACAACGAATCTGGGTTGGACGAGGTGAGGTTGGTTCGCCTGCCGTGTCGCTGTTTCGAAACATGCCCATTCACTTTTTGCCTAGAAGGGACGGGAGACAGGGGCCAAAAGAAATTTACGGCTCGCGGCACGGCGGGAACATCACAGACTGGCAATTAATTGATCAATTGATCAATTTCATCGTGGGTGTGAAAGGATTTGAGCAGGGCAAGGCACCTCGCAGGGTGCTCAAGAGTGGTTGAGGCGCAGAAGGGGAGAGAAAGAAACTCGGTTGACCTGTTCATCCCAAGTCCAACACCAACAACAACCCTTGCCAGCCGAAGCTATTCTGCCCCCCCTCAACCCTGTGCAGCTCTTCCTTCTGCACCCCCTTTTGGGTAAGAAGCTCTCTCGCCCCCCGTGATGTTCTTTTTCAGAAGTGTGGTTACCGAAAAAGATACCACCCCTTACAGAAAACTGGACTCAAAGGAACACCCTCCCACAAATGACAACCCCCACCACCCACCAAAAATGCAGGTACGACCATTTTACCCCCCAGCGAGACGCCATGTGCTGTTAGTGGTACCTGACTAGACTGACTAGAGCCCCGTCTCACCCGCATCTCGCAGCCAGGGTCGATTTTCTAGTGCATTTCCCCTGCAGAGGTGCTTCTGCATCGCATCTCATCCCTCAAAATGGGTGAACTGATTTCTTCTGTCCAGAGCAGCTCCCCTAATACTGTCTTTATTCGCTTTATAATAAAGCTCGTTGTTAAAGAGTAGGTATAGACTAGATTTAACTTAGTATAGATGCTGGGAGTCGTGCACGGCTATATTTTGTATGGTGCGCTTTGAGGCTTTGATCAGAATAAAAGTGAATAAAGACGGTGCTAATTTCCAAGTCCAGAAGCGTCTTCTCTTAGCGCCCTTTTGCATCCCTGTTGCGGTTGAGAGTGACAGGGATGGTGGCCAGCTAGTACCTCCCCCCCATGGCGCTCAATATCAAAATATAAGTGTTGCTCCTCCTGCTCTGCTATTGTCCTCTTTCGACCTCAACACCACTTCTGGTTTGCAATCGCCTCGCTGTGCTACACATTCATTTATTCGCTCCCTTCATTCATTACTATCTGTTGATACAGATACCACATTCATTTCAATTTCAAATCCAATTGAGTCCAGTACTCGCGTTTTTCCAACAACCAGCTTCGACAGCAACCCAATCACCAGCACCAGCGAATCGCAACCATAACATTCACAAAACAAAGACCTTCATATTAAAATCGATTTCCAACAACCGTCGATCCTTTTGTAACAAACAAAAAACAATCATGCATTTCTCCAAGATATCAGTTTTGTCGACCCTCGCCACAACCGCAACCGCATATTCCGCTACCAAGCGTTCATTCGCAGTCAACCATTTCTATGGAAAGGGTCCTCTCACCGAGGGACGTATGGATCCCATCATCAACCCAGGAGTAGCTTCGGGACACGTTCACGCCATTCAAGGTGGTAACAAGTTCGCGTTGACCATGTCGGATAACCAGGCCATGGAGTCAACATGCACGTCATCGTTGATCAAGAACGACAAGAGCAACTACTGGACACCCTCATTATATTTCAAGGACCCTGCAACCGGAGCTTTGGAGAAGGTTGAGATGTTCTACATGAACGTGTACTACTTGTAAGTGGAACTGAACTTTCGGGATTCGATCTATCGCTAATACTTTCCAGTTTCGAGGCTACCACAGATAAGATTCAATCTTTCCCAATCGGTCAACGTATGGTAGTAGGAAACCCAGCTCTCAGATCTCCACCAGCCTCAGGTGGTAATCTCATCCTCGACAAGGCTCAAGGAACCCCACAAGCAGTTCAATGGACTTGCCCACGAACGAACACCAACGAGCCATTGTACCCAGCAAACTCGGATGGTCTTCACGGAGTCGGTATTGGAGACACCAACAACAAGGGCGCAGGTTCTGGTTTCCCAGACAAGAACTGCGATGGTTATGCTTCTCCTCTCCGAGCTGATATTCATTTCCCATCTTGCTACAACCCTGCTGCCGGACTCCAAAACTACAAGGAAAACTCCGAGTTCCCTACAAACGGAAACTGCCCCCAAGGATGGATCCACACTCCTCACTTGTTCTATGAAGTCTACTGGAACACACCCAAGTTTGCCAGCAGATGGACCCCAGGTCAAGGCAAGCAACCCTTCGTTCTTGCTAACGGCGACCCAACTGGTTACGGTTTACACGCCGATTTCATCGCCGGATGGGATCTTCCAACTCTTCAACAAATCATTGACAACTGTGATGCTGGTGATTCTGGTATGGATAAGTGCCCAGGTTTGATCGGTGGAATCAACGACGATTCGACCACTTGCAACATTCCATCAGCCATCCAGGAGACCATCACTGGTACTTTGACTGCTCTTCCAGGTAACAACCCAATTGGCGAGTGGGGAGTTGCTCCCGCTGGCGGAGCTCCAGCACCAGGCCCAGTTGCACCAGCACCTTCTTCAAGCACCAGTGGTTCCAAGCCTTCAAGCTCTGCATCCAAGCCAGCTCAAACCAGCGCAGCCCCTGTTGTATCCTCCCAGCAAGCAGTCGTCTCTGTTGCCCCAAGTCCTACCGCTGCTCCTTCCTCGGACTCTCCAGACACGTATGTTACTACTACCATTCTTATCGGTACAAGAACCATTGACTCATCGAACAGTGCTGCACCTTCCCAACCTACCTCTACCTCCACGCCGTCCACTCCATCCACCCCATCCACTGGCGGTGATTCCGTCGGCAACGGATTTGCATACAAAGGCTGTTACCAAGATGGTACTGACTCCAACCGCGTCCTATCAGCAATCACCTTCGCCGACATTGGCCAGAAGCAAGTCACAAACACCAAGTGTGTTGCTTACTGCGCATCCAAGGGATACAGTCTCGCAGGTACCGAATTCGGTGGCCAATGTTTCTGCAGCAACACCCTGGCAAAGGAGGTCAAGCTCGACGAGTCGAAGTGCTCTATCCCTTGTGAGGGCGACGCGAAGGAGACATGTGGTGGTGGATTGGCATTGAGTGTCTACTCCAGCACGGCAGCTAGCAAGCTCAAGCGTAGTGTTCGCTCCCGACACCTTTCTAGTCATCTTTTGTAGATGCTTTTTTTTCTTGTCTTTACATATTGGACGATTTGATATCGAGGTCCGTTTTTGTATGTTCGATTTTTTGATTCTTTGAGAGATGAAGCGCACTTGTGCTGGATTCTTTGATTATCTTTGCAATGGCACATTTGATGCCTATTCTTCTTGGGGATGGGCTTAGTTTGGTGGGGGATGAAAAACATTATGGGGGGGGAGAATTTTCTTGTATGATTTCTTGGCTGGGGATGGGCCGCTTGGGGTTCGAATAGAATGATTGAAATTCAAGTTCGGATATGTATAGATGTTCTTTGTGTGTGTGCGATTTTAGCCGGGAGCATAGATAGCTATGAATGAATGAATGAATTCCAAAATTCCTTTTTTAGACTTGTAGGAAGGCTATATGTGGTAGTAGTTAGGGATTGTTGCATGCGAGGGGCGAGGGCTTACAGGCTCTTGGGGGAGTAGACAGGAAGTTTCGTAATCCCTGAATACTTGGAGTTGATCAACTCACATACAAAATACCTTGCAACGCACTAGTAAATACCCTTACGTCCTGCCTATTACTACTAGAGGCTGTAGGTTAGTTGATTGCGACGTTTTAATGGGGCAATTCAGGCTTGTGCATTTGTGCTTGTAACCTATAATACGTTGAAGACTTCTGATTCGTAACGCTCCCTGTAAAATGGATCAATACCCTGAAGCTTAGCGATAAGCTAGCCTATCTTTGGCAGCTGGTCCCTAAAATACAGGGATGGTTCGCCGGAATATAGCGCTCATAATAAAATTGCACCTTCAGGGCACTCTGAGGGCGTTACAAGCCTGAATCGCCTATATTTTTACACTCCACTCCCTTGACGGGTTTGAATTTCTCTAATGCAGCAACAGTACGTCGGAAGGAGATGAGAAAAGTACCGAAGAAATCTAGAAGGACTTTCTTATGGCTAATTAATATTATAACGAAGTATGATTAATTCTGAGCAGCGTGTTGTAGATTGTTTACCTGATTTCTCAGAGGTACTTTAATACGAAGCGGATTCCAGGCCCTGTCAAAACCCTGAAAGGTAAATATTTAATAAAAAAAATATTAACTTTCTAACCAACTTTTCGATCATTGTACCAATTCTTGAAGATTTAAATTATGTTGTACTGCCTTTTAAAGATACGTAAAAAAGCACAATGTGTGAGGGAGGTGTAAACACTGAGTTTTTTCCAGATCTAGTAGAGGCTCGCATCAAAGGGTAAGTTCTATAGTCTACACAAATCAGAAAATTGTTTTTTTTTGTGGTTGACTCTGGGCGGACCTTACAGTTATTACACCAACTGTTGAATATTTAGATTACGTTGTTGTGGTGTAGTCCTCTAAAGTGTCGAAGGGAGAGACAAGAGCGACGTGTTTTCAGTAATGACCCAAGGGAAAACACAAATCTGAAAGTTAATCACAGCAGCTTGGGCCATTCTTTGGCAATGAGATGTATGAACGTGATGTAAGCAACAAGGGATAGTTCAGAGTGTAGAAAAGTGGTGTCTATTGGAAAAGGAGCTCTCGATAGCTAGAAATTAACAAAAGAAATAAGCGAGGAATTAGGAGGGGACCTAAACTTCTACTTCTGCGCCAATAAAAAGAGCCTTCCTCATAATACATTTCAAAATTGCAAATTCTCACTCCAGAATTCTTCCCTCCTCAAAGAGTAGAAACCCTCAACTCCTTAATCCAAACCTGAACATCACAACTCTTACAAACCCAACTAACCTCCTCCCCATCCTTAGGTTTACTCTCCTTCTCCATCCAAAGAACTCCATCTTCCTTGGCATCACACTGAAGTCAATAATCAACAACCCCATCATTGACCTCCTTCCATGCCTCGGCGGGTAACATGTGTGCTTCGCTAACCTCCTTGGCGGGTTTGATACGTGAAGATGGTGTCTCCTCATCTTTAATGTCGCATTGGAAGATGAAGTATCTTGAGTGTCGGGTATCACGGTTGAATGTTGAGGCGTTGGTGCAGAGCTGGAGCTTGATTACTCGGTGCGAGGGGGGTGGCCAGAGTTTTGCTTGGGTGAGGAGGCGGCTGTAGGCGGGGAAGAGGGGGGTGTTTGAGGGCTTGGAGGGCTTCGATGAAGTGGTTGAGATAGAGATTTGGGGTGTGTTGTGGGATTGGTGCCTGGGGGCAGCATATTGCGGTTGTTGGGGTGGTATTGCGTCTCTCTGTGAGATGGTCGTGAATTGCGAGGATGTGAAGCTGGCCATTTTGAGTTGGTAGAGTGTTGTATCTAGAGGCCTGGTCTGATCTAATCTTTTAGACATGAGAGAGCGTCTGTAATCTGGAGACTAAAGAGATATATAGGAATGGATAGTCTTAGTCTTACTCACAGTGTGGCAGAATGTTTTTTCATAGCTGTTGCGAATACATGAACGTTACATATTCTTGAAATACGACACATGAGTGAATCCATGAAAGCTGAATGATTCCACTCATTAGGATTCTTGTGAATTATAAAAGAAAGTAAGACTTACACATATGGTATCTATTCGCTTTCCCCTTTCTCAACTAGAGTGAATTACACAGGTATCTGCAAGGTAAATTGTTTGTCAAAAGGAAACTTCTCTAACTTCTGAACAAAAGCTTCAAGCAAGTATGGTAGGCAACAACCTCAAGGTTCTATCAGTAGTGGCTCGGCTTGGTTAAGCGAGAGGTCAAAGAATCCGGGATGTTCTTTTGATGACATAGATTCCTAACCTTGATGGGTACAGCTTGGATTCCTTGATTCCAATATTTTATTTATATAATTCAACATAAATATTTTTCTACTGTGCTTTGAAGGCACTTGATACGCCTGAAGAGCTATTTGACATTCTAACCTAGGGGTTATGGTTCAGCTAAGCGACCTAGGAATTTTATTGTGCCATCCAAAAGTGATTGATTAATCTAGGCTAAAGAATCTTTGAATCTTATACCTGCTGTGTATGCTGTTGTATAATGTAGATATATATCGCTTAATACACACCAGCAAAAGTTGAGAAGTTTTCAAACTAAGCAGTTATTCCTACTTTGCAATAAAAGTCTGCTGCATACAAAATTAGCGGATCGTTGTATTTCCGCACATAAAATCTTCAAGTCAACATAGCAAAATTTCGAATGTCTATAAGAGAATACTTCACTAGGCTAAATCTTGGGTACAGTGACAAGTGAGGTGCACATTTTTTAAAGCACAAGGCAAGCTTTGGATTTAGAGTATCCGTACTGAATGCCTTACTCAAACAATGCTAATGGTTCTAAATTCAGAGTCCTGAAACCATCCAGCATCTTTATACTTGTAAACAAATGACCCTATCCTTCGAAACTGCTCTTTTGATCCATCTTGCTTAAGAATCAAACCGATGCACTTTGATGAGATGTCCATGCCTCCTTGTAAACACCATATACCATCTACCCCTATGACCATTTCATCCTTAGCGTCAGGATAACCCTTCACATCTCCTTTTCCTTCTCCCAGGCGGTGGCAAATCTCAGAAGGAAGTCTATGCTTTTTCCCAAGCCAATGAAAACCAGTGGGATGCGGACCAAGAACACTGACTTGTTCCAATCGTCCAGTGAGCTTTACATATCCACCATTGACTGCACCGAATGGTTGTGACAAATCAGCCAACTCCACGTGGATATCCAACACCTTGAGATTAGGATCTACGTGGAATGTTGGATAGACAATTCTACCTTGACAGGAAAGCCATGACCAAGTCGGTGCAATATATTCTTCTGGCCGAGGCTGAACACTGGCAGTTTGACGTTCCCGCATAGTTTCTGACGTTCCCTTCTTCCAAAAAAGCTGACGAGAGAAGTCAGAATCCCAGAGTCCTGCATAGTATTTATCTCTGCTGATCTCATGCATTCTACCAGCTACAGCAGATATTGCCGGAAGTCTGTCTCCTAGAAAAGATATCTTTCGATGGCTGTATTCGCTTGAGACTTCCCTCCAAAAACGACAAAGCTCTTCCCGATCCTCCTTGCTAATTTCATTGACTTTGTGTTCTGCATGAAGAATAGCTGGAGGGTTGTGGATGAAATGTCGTATCGTATCTCGAAAATGGCCCAAGTTGTTGGAGATGTGCATATCTTGATTTGCATATCTGACCTCCTGGCAACTCCAGTACATATATAGCGAAGAGAATACTAAACATTTCCTACTGAGAAGACTCTCTTGAAGACACCATGCTCTAGTTTCCGTTGGATCATTGACAGCATCTATCGCCTCAATGTTACGCTCCGTTCGAAGGAAGAGTGTACCATCATCATCACCATATGGAACCCGCAAGTCAATCTTTGGAGTTGGCTTTGCTTGAAGAAATCCTTCGTCGGCCCCTCCAGCACATGCCGCTATAATTGTAAGAGTGGCATTTTCATATATATTGGTCATGTTTGCAAGTTCCCTGCTCTTATCTTCTTGGTTATCTTGAATGATACACAAGGCATCGATCCATAAGTAGCGTATGTTGTATGTTCTTGCAAGCGTTATGGCGTCTTTGATAGTTGATGAAAGTGTCACCCATTTAATGCATCTTAAATTTTCGGCAAGTACATCCTGTGTTGTTCGTTGTAAATTTTTCTTGCCCCAACAATAACTCAAGGCAATATACTTGTCTATTCCCCCATTCGTTTCGAGAAGATGGACTTGATCGTTGGATTCTCCAATATCCACAACTCGGGTCGGCAGCAAAGGATCTGGCAAATGAGACCCACACCTTTCGTGTGTTTGAAGACAGTCATTAACCCAGGTGTTACCCAAAATGAGGTTTCCTGAAGAGCCGTGATTTGAATCAAATTCTAGGGTTGAAATATATCTTTCTGCCGGGTTTCCTGGTATTACTTGTCAGCCCCTTTCACTTTAGCCACCTATTCAGAAGGTTTCCTCGAAGCAAAGCTCAATCTGAGCGCTGGGCACTGTAGGAAATGCGACTCTTTTTTGCCACTAACCAGGTTCAACCCTCACATCAAGTTCAACAAACTCGTGGCCGATGATGAAATCTTCACCCAAAGAACCGTACTTTTCATCAAAAAGCTGGATGACTAACTCCTCCACATCCAAAAATCTTGCGTCTGTACTGCGACATCTAGCAAGCCATCTCCCAGAAGTCCATTTTCTCTCCCATTGCTCTTCCCAACCCGGCCCGTCCGTATCTTCCTTATTAGCAATGATGTCTATCACCAGTCTACACAAATCACAGTCTCGAGATTGTCCTGTGGATGGCATGTCCTTTTGATAAACGTACTCGTGAATTAGGGTGTGTGAAAGTGGATCGGACTTCCGCCCTGATCTTGCTACCAGAGGATGTTGCAATTGGATCCTGAAATGTTTCGCATCAAATTTCTCTCGGCAGTCAGGGCAGAGCTTCGAAAGACCAACGCGCCCTTCTAATTTTTTATTGAAGACTGACATGATTTAACGTGATCGTTATTGTTGGTATGACTTGGTAGTCATAAAGTGTGATGCAATAAGTGGTTGTATTCCTATATCTTTATTGCATGAAGAGTAAAGGTAAAGAGGGGTCGGATCCTGTGAGCTTAAGTATGTGAGTGGCAAGCCACTCACATGAGCCCAAGCACGTGGATCAACTGAGCTGTCGTGGAAGGTGCTATTCACCAAGAATATGTAACGACAGTTATATTTGGTTGATTGTAGGTACGTCAGATATCGTCGCGAGTTTAGTGAGATCTCGCTTATGGGCCAGTTGAAGGCATCCTGTTGCCTGAACATAACAAGTCACCTGGACTGGGAGCCGCAGTAATTGTGGAAGGAATTAATGACAGTTGACTCATAGCCGTGTGCAACACTAGGTATCTCCCATATGGACATCAACGTCCCTCCTTTTCACATCCAGTAACTATTCTCGCAAAATCGTTTCGAAGCAAAGATCTTTGAAGCTAAATCGCATACCTGCCACGAACCAAAATGCCATCCCAAAGAGTGGGACAGGTCTGGGATAAGAACAAGCGACAGTGGGTGACGGCTAAATCAAATCGAGCAGCCGCATCCCCATCAGCATCATCCCCAAGAAACAACCCAACTATTTCCATGAGGGGCTTAACGAATGCCTTTCGCACAACAAGCATTTCAGGTGCGGAATCAGCAAATATAAACCCACGATACAACAACACCCCCGTGACTCGAAGTTCAACTTCCCAAACCACATTACGGAATCAACCATCGGGTTATCAACAACCAGCCACAAGTCAAACACGAAACCCAGCCCCCGTATATAATACCAACACCAACTATGCCGCCCAAAGAACCACCACGAATAGCGCATCGACTTCTCGAACAACACGACGACAAAACCCGTCACCTAACCGAGCCGCTCGGATTCCTTCACCCGCCAACAACAACAGAGTTCAACAATCTACAGTTACTCAAGCTGCACAAAATAACAGAAGAACCTTGAGTCCGACAATAAATCGAACTGCTGTGAAAAGGAAACAATGGGTTTGTGTGGTTTGCAACCCACCATACGACTTTAAGACAGTCGGTGACTACAATCGGCACAGAATCCATAGGAGCCCTACTTGGAGAAAGTAATAGGTGTTGTTCATGGGTTGAGATACTGTAATACGGGTCATGATTGGAGTATGGCATTCTAGCGAGGACGGGGATATTATATCTTAAAGTGTATTCCTTCGCGGTTTTCTAGCCCCCGGAAGTAATTTAGGGGTTCTGCTCTTCTTCCTTTTTGAAGCTGTCTGTCCTTTGTAGTGATTTATGGATAGTACTATAGGTAGTCTAACCAACGCGTACTCGAGTAGATAACTTAAAAGGCTTGGGAAATTTTGCTGGAGCGGTGGACAAGATGAATGGCAGTAATTAGCGGCCCTACGAGTGTGTAAGGTTTTTACTTAGTTTGCGTTGAGTTGTATATGCTGCGGGCTGTCCCAGCTCAATACATCAGGTTCACACCTGCCCTACCTATCCAGCTTTTTAGGTTATTTCAAACACTAATATGCACTCAAGTGTTTCGAACAATCAAGTTCGAAGTATTTGGTAATTGACGTTAGAATAATAAATACCCAGTTTACTGCGAGTGTAAAATGAAAACATAACAGAATCTAGTACGAGCGCTCTATTTTAGCAGTCATCCCTGTAGCCTAGGGGCCAGTTTTTTAACTTTAGGCTCACTTACGTATCACTTATCCCTAATCTCCAGGGAATCGACGCCTTTTACGGTGAGCATGGCTCTACGGGGATGGAAAAAACGTCGGTATTTCCTCTTACGCTGAGCCCTACTACTACTACAACAGTAAGCCTAAAGAAGCTCAGAAAAATACCAAAAAATTCTAGAATGAACCACAGGCAATTTACTGGGAGATGTCACATGCTTACAGCTGCCAAGACAGCATGGAAGGCTCACCCCACCCACCTCTCCCATAACCTTGCTCAACTCATCTAAGTACGCTACAGCTGGCATTTCAACCTGCAAGACGCTACTCGATATCTAAGTGCTGAAGGCATCTCAATTTATATATTACAGAGTCCTGCTGTATTGCGGCTACATCATATTTGCAACAAAGCTGCAGCTAGGTTAAATTCGCATCGACCACAAGACGAAACGCTGAGCTCTTGATATTGCAAACTCTTTACAATGGATACAATGAAAGTCTCATGGACTAGAAAAAACGCTCGAGCGCCTACTTTTACATATTTACCGCCTCAAACCCCTAGGGATATTCGACTAGTTCACCTCTATTCATCTATATAGAACCCCGAAGTGCCACGACAGGCAGGACTCAGGAAACTCTTCACGAGGAAGGCAAAACTCCGCATTGAGGGATTTGAATTGTGCCACTTCTCACTCGATGATCTTCCAGGTTCATATATTGCAATCTCTTACTGCTGAGGGGATAGCGCACGGGCACACAACATCTATACGACTGATGGAAGGATGATTAAAGTTACTGCCAATTTGAACAAGTTGATTTCGCATTTGGCTGAGAAAAGTATTGCCGACTATCTTTGGGTCGATGCGCTTTGCATTAACCAGGATTCAATACAGGAACGTAGCCGGCAAGTCCCTCTCATGAGAGATATTTATAGACATGCAGCAAGTGTCCATGTTTGGGTGGGAGAAAATATCCCCGATCCAGAAGGATTTTATCCCGACCATGCTCAAAATGCCGTGCGGTCTCTAGAGTATGTTACATGCATGTCAAAGGACCACGACTTCGACCGCCCTTCACTTATTGAGCTATTTCGTCTGCCCTGGTTCGAAGGCATCTAGCCAATACAGGAAGTTGTCATCGCAAATTAATATGTTCTAGGAGAATCAAGAGATGAAATGGGATCTCCTAGTATCTGCAATAAATCATCTTACAAAGTCCTCTCTCGAAAGGATTCTGATTTCCGAAGCTGATAAGTTGGATGCATTGCTCCCATCTGTAGGCAGGATTCGGACGGAGTATTCTACGAGATGGACGAGGAAGTTTGGTCTAAATTTAAGGACACCTATTTCGAGGCCCCCGATAGCTCGGTATGTTCAACTGGTCGGATTGAATGGTGCACCTTTGATTTTGGTGAATGTCTCGACAAGTGGGGGAACATAGAAGACCACAATGTTGAGTTTTACAGCCGGAAGTCATCGATTGGGAAGGAGGCATGAACAAAAACGGGGTTTGAGGGTCGAAGGAGTCGTTAGATGGATGCAGTACATAGAAGCAATGCAGTTATTGGTTGTTTCGCACCACGCATGTGTTGCCCATTTCCTTTCACAACGAGACCGAGTTGATATTGGACTATTCTTATGCCATATCAGGCCTTTATACATCGTGAGTCCATTAACGAATGTTTGTTGGTATGACGACATGTCGGAGTTGTTTATTCCCTCCATCACCACTTGTAATTGATGACTCACTGAAAGATTACACTAGCTGTACATCAACCTTGTGGAGTACAGAGTGAGTTGAAATCCGATACAAGAGACGCTTCAATGACTAGCTTATCCAAGGACAATGTACTCATAGAGCTGAGTTTTGGTTAAATTCTATGGAGAACCTGTTTTGCTGCTGCTTTGTGTGCTCATATTTCCGACGCTGAAATAAGCGAGATTCACTTTGGCTCTCAAACAATTATCAACCTGGTTTTTGTTAGGTAGGTTAAATCCACTGCATCTTATCTTTAAAGTAAGAATGGAGATTCTAAAGAGCACTTCTTGCTCTTTTGGCAAATTTCCAATCATAAAACGGGGAGGAATCGTGATGACTGAACCAAGAAGCAAACAGCGATGAGAATGCAATTTTATTCTTCTCTAGATTAAATCCCCACCACCTCAAGGGCCAAAGCTGCCTAAACTAGAAGCTTATTCTTAACTAAAAAGAACAATCCGCCAGATCCTCAAAATTATGTCAACGTGACACACTGAACAAATAATAATCTGACCCGAGTATTAACATGATCATACGGAGTAATTTCAGGGTTCCCAATCAACTTGATACAGTGCTCTGTATGTCCAACCTCGATCCCTTCGTTCGTTACCGGGGCTGAATTCAACCCTGCCAAATGAATCAATTTAAGAACGTAGAGACAGTGTTGTATATGGTATCCCTGTGTTGCCCAAACAAGTGGTGTATAAGGGAGTTGCTCGGGTGTCAATGGTATCTGCTCGGTTTCGTTGCTAGGCTTCTCCGCGTACCATTCCCACGGCCCGTATTGCTCATACCATTTGTCGGATTCTTCCTTATCAAAACAAGTCGGATGAGCCCATCCAAAACTCATAATGTCCCAGATGCAACCTTGAGCCTTTGCCTCCTCTGGGTTTGTTCCGCAATGCGCAAGTACTTTTGAGCCACCTTTGTGCTGCGTTTTCGGGGCGTTGGGGACTTCGCCTCTTTTGCTGTCGAGTAACAAAGTTGCGAATAGGAAGAAAGCGAGGACGACGAGAGATATCAGAATCACTGGCTTCATGATTCTGATATACCATGGGCGTGATCGGATGCCAAATTTTTCATCCTCCATTTCATCTGTTGACGCTCGCTTGATAAATGGATCAGTATCTTCATCGTGATACGTTGAATATGGTGAATTGGCTTTTGAGCTCATCCCTATTTCAGTGATGTTAGAGAATGCCTTCCTAAATCCTGATTTCTTCATACGTACATTTCCCCAGCTTTTTGATGGGCTGTTCAGAAAAAGGAGACATCTCAAATCTTGACTATTGAACTAGGTGTTTTTTTACTAGGAAGACAAAACAACGAGTATAAGAAATGTAAATGCAAGTTAGGTGTTCTTGTGTGTGAGTTTGAATCACATGATTCGTGACAGAAAAGGGATCTCACAGTTTCGGAGCCAAATTCGGAGGTACCCTTCTATCGGGTTTTTTAAACCAGATCCGAAAAGAACGCGTGTGGCAAGCAAAGATATTTTCGGACTCAAATTCGGCTGTGTGATGTTTATGGAAATATTCAATGTCGATATGCTTCGACTCACCAGTAACCACCAACTTCGCTTAATCGAGTATATACCCGTGTTTGACAACAGACTGCCCTACATCCCCAGCGATTCCTCCATCAACCCCTTTGACTGCCAGAGATAATAAATCACTCCGATATCATACCTCATTTATCTTTGTCATGTCCTTTAAACTTATCGATTCAAACGAGATATACGACGAGGACGAGGATGCCACATTTTTGACATATTCGAAGGAGAATGGAATGCCACGGAGGAGCACAAGAACCCTGAAGACTCTGATTTATGCGTTCTTGGGGGTTTTGGGGATAGTAGTGGCGGCTACTGGGATTTTTGCTTTTGGGGCGAGGGTGAAATTTGAGAAGGACTCCAACTCTCCAGCACGACTGAACACCTTCCTGGGCGACTGTGGTAATACTCCTACTGTCGCACGCCAGAAAGGATGCATATTCGATCCCATGAGTTTTACCTGGGACTTTCCGGCTTGCTATGACGCCAAACTCTCTAACGAATTTCGCAACCAATACGGTTTCCGGCACTACGAAGACTGGCAAGGAACGGTGGAAGTACCCTATGAAATTGTGGCTCTTGGCGAACGAGATTTGCATTCATCTTGGGAGCAACATTTGATGCACTGTTTGTACACTTGGAAGAAATTCAACTATGCGTATAATCGAAGGAAGCCGATTGACAGTTATATTCGAGACTCGAATCATACTGATCATTGCGGGGATATGTGGATTGAGCAGTTGTATACTCCAAGCAATATTGCCACGGTAAACACTATCAACGTTGTTAAATACACTTCATGTTTTACGAGTGCTTAGGGACAGCAAGAATAAAATTGTTCTCCAACAAGTATCAGTTTGGTTTGAGTGATGACGTAGAACTTTGAGACCGCAATTGACCTACTATTTTAAAAGTTTAGACATCTGCTCGTCGGTAGCCATTATGTGATTTTGCGAGATGTTTTTCGTTTAAATCTCCTAACCCTTCTCAAACAATGCTTTTTTGTCCTAGACTATTTCGAACGACATCTGACAATGACGGAGCGTCGTACGTGAGAAAGGGAATTATTCTTAGAGTTGTACAATAATATACAAGCAAATCTTGAAGGGGAAAAACGGAGTTTTGCGTCCTCGCCATCCCGTAAAAGCTGGGACTTGATGTGGTTGATGGGCGGAGGTGCTGTCTAGCAGAAGCAGAGGGAAGGAGCAACCCGTCCATGGTGGAGGCAGAACGACCTCCGAAGCAGCACGTGCGGACCTAGCGACGCTAATGCTGAAAGGGGGTTAGCGCAGACTATAAACCCACCCCAAGGACTGAAGATTTCCAAACTTCACATATTTCACGATTTTCCAGGTCGCATCCTTTCGAGGTGCGCAGCGAAGAAACGAAGAAAACTTATCCAGAGGGTGTTGAACCTGCGATGCTGTGGGTAGCTCTTCAACATCACATTATCGAGACTCAAATTGAAATAGCCAATGGAAAGGGCGCGAAGTTCTTTCATTATTTACAACTCCAAGCACTATTCCTGTCTCCAAATTTTTGAGAAAATATTCTAACAATTCGGAAAGGATATCTCCACCTTTGTGATTACTGAATCCATAGGTACCGTTGTATTCATAAGAGTAGCAGTACAGTGCTCCGTGTGATGATATCCACTCAAACCATCCTCCAACATTCCACCCCTCTCAAGAGTGCGATGCATGAGCCGCCATCCGTAAGCACAATGGTAGATATGATATTTTCTCGTGGTCCAACTGTTCATTCCAATTGGTATTTCCGATAAGACCTCGTAGTTCTCCATTTTCTCCGTCGCTTCCTCGTCGAAATAGAAGGGTTCCGAAGCCACTTCAAGAAACTCTTGGCTCAGCTCACCGTCATAGCACTCTGGAGCTAGCCATGCTAGTGTAAGGAGGTCGAAAATGCAGCCATTTGCTCTCGCTGTCGCGGCGTCTGTGCCGCATGGTTCCTTTTGATGAATCGTATGCGGATTGACCCGGTTCATCCCTTTGGGCACAAGTTCAGAGGATTGTGGTGGCGATTGTGGTGTAATCAACAAAACAAGAAGAATGGCAATCGAAATAAGACATGTGAGAGTTTGTATAATTATTGATACGTTGGACTTTCGGGGTGGGTTCGAGAGGTCTTGGTCCAGTCCGTCGTTGAGATCCGTATCAGACCGGCTTAGAAGCGTATATTTGGGCTTCCCTGGATATGCCATAATTAAGAAAATATTGAAGTGTTATTTTCACTCTCGAGGCTTAATGAGTAGATGGTATTTTGATTCTGGGGGTGTTCAAGATGGAAGAACAGCTAGGAAGTCTCAAACCACTAAACAGGAACACCAATCGCGAAACGTCGATTTCTAAGACCCGAGAACATTTTGTTTTCGCTAAAATCAAACCTACCGCCCATTTCAGTAACGGGAGATTGTTTGGTGGTTGCTCCGAGTTTGAGAACCTTCCGACTTTGAATCGCAGAAAGCGGCGACTTGCCTGATCGGGTCCTCAGAGCCTGGCATGCATTTGATTTGCAATTTGTAAAAAAACTAACTTTCTACGTAACTCAGCGAGAGACTAAAGTACCCATCCACCAAAGAGAGTAGAAGTGTAGAAATGTTTTTCAAGGATTGGCGAGCTCCAAGTTACGATTCATTGTTATCAGAAGAGACTGCATTTGAAAAAGATGTAGACTCCTCGCTCTTGCAAATGCATAGAAAGCCTCAACGACGACTCAAATTCTGCTTCATTTTTCCATGGATTCTCAGCTTGATTCTTTCAGTGCTGTTGGTAATATCGCGAATACCCAACCAAACCCATGGCACCTATCAGAATGGCTTCGCGACAGAACTTGGTAAGAACTCTCATCATAATTTTGCTGACTTTGAGAACACAAGCTAATCTAGAATTTCATCAGATTTTGCAAATGAGACAATGGTGATAAACAAAGTCCGTTTCGTCAGTGATATACAAATAGATCCAAACGGGACGCTATATTTGTCCCAAGATCCCAATGGCCCTCATTACGTTGGACCTCCGAGCCCTGAAATCGACAAAGCATGGGACGCTTTACTATTGAATGGTGGTAAGTATCTCTTGCTTAGCTACCCGGTCAGAATTTCAGAACTCTCAGCTGACGACACAAAGACCGTTTCGCGGGCTTGACTCCCGAAGAAGTTGCTCAACATACAGACTTTCAAATCGAGAAAGAAGACTTGATTTTTGACCTATACTGGGTCGAGTAAGCACTTCATATGGTTTCTTTCGCTGTGGAAAATAATTAAACGATCTAATACAGGCCAAACTCACTTCATTCAATACATTGCTTGGTAAGAGCGGCTCCTTCTTCAAGTGGAAGGCACACTAACACCAGCAGAACTTGCTTCGGAAGTATACTTACCACGAGTATTATTCCGAAATTGAGGATCTCCCACCTTCGCCGTTTAGAATCACCGATCGAATGCATTTGGGTAAGCCGGAGTGGCCCTTTATCTGTCAGGAGCTAACAAGACTAGATCATTGCATAGATGCTATTCGTCAAACTTTGATGTGTTCATTTGATACAACTCCAGTTCCGAGGCCATGGAGACCGGAAGGAGGCATCTATCTCACACGAATTGAGCAGTGGCATACTTGCAGAAATCCGGAACCTGTAAACGATTGGTTGCATTGGAAGAATAGAGAGTTCAATGATGAGATGTTCACAAATACATCACAAAGATGGAAAGATCCTAATGCATTGTATGCGAAGTATTACCCTTGGTAGCTGTGGAAAGCTAGTAATAAACTTCATAAATGGCGTCGAATTATAAAACATTAAGTGTGCAATCAAAATCCTTGCTCATGCTTCTCAATTCAAGTGAACTCCACAATGATCTACCCCCTTTTAAACCAAAGCCATTCTATTTTGGGAAAAGCCACAGAAATACAAGCCAATACTGAGAAGCCAGCAAAGTAATCTTCTTGGTCGCTTAATTATTGCTGTCATTGTTCGCGAGAGACGACAATATTTCCTGCTGACACTTTATTTCATCCGTTCCTCCTTCCTTGACATAGAGCTCAAATTTGTTGGCCATTTTTGCCGCGCAGGATGATACTCTCGCCCTTTCTGAGATAAGAAATGCTCTTCCGATATCTGAGTCCAAAGTGGCGTCCACCTCGAAACTTCCAAATGCAACTCTCATCGTGGATGCATGACCATCCCAGTCACTTGCATTCATTTGCTGAGCCAATGACGCATACATATTGTCTAACTGTTGCAGCGTAGCGGTGAAGAGTAGAACGTGGTTTTGATGACAACTTCGACTGCAATTGGAAAACTGCTCGCAAGCGTTGAGAGTCTTATTGGAGACCTGAAGAAATCGTGCTATTCCGTCTACTGCCTGTAATTTTCCAAGACCTGAAAGCTCCCTGATTGCCGCGACTGCACTATTGAAGCATGTGCAGGTTTGGCCACCTGCGTCCTTGTTCTGTTCATGGGGATCTCCTAACAATTGAGCCCATTGAACGTCGTCGTTTCGAAAACTCGGTGATAATGGCGTTGGTAAGTTTAATGGCTCTCCGTTGTATCTGGCTAAACCCTTCCCGTCGTGGTTGTAGGGATGAGGTGTATCATATTGGCTTGAAATAATTTTTAATAGGTTTTGCTCCTCTGAAGAAGCTGCAAATTGGTCATCTGTAAACTCCATGTCGTTGGTAGAGTTGTATTCATTTAAAAGCTCTATTAGGATCAGCTTGGAACACTTGGACGAAGTAGGTCGTGAAGTTGCCTTTGAAATGATACAAACTTTACCAAATTATGAATTCTCACCGCCCCAATTCATTGTTCGAACTCCTACCATGGAAGGATTGAGGATCAACAGCGGGGATCAAGCAGTAAGGATGTTGTGGGTCGCGATTTGAATCCCCTTTCGGAAGGTGGTCTTAGAGGGGGAATACGGGCAAGCGAATGCCGCTGAATGCGGCGCGGTCAAAAGTCCACTTCTATAGGTTGGTACAAGTAAGCTAGCTATATACCATCGTAATTTGACTCCAATGAGTGGTCCAGACTTGCGGGAGGCTAGTACCGTTTATGCGGCTGTACTGCGCCTTACGCTCACTTATTGCTGCAGAAAGCTTACCTAGGCTACCGTCAACTCTCCTGCAGTCAGCAGAATTATGCGCTCATAGGAAGCAAGTTTCCAATTCCTGCATGAACTAGAAGAACAGCTGGATCAAAAGAACTGCACAATAGCAATATCAGACTAATGAGTTGTAATGTACTGTATAGTGTATGAATGTTAATGGGCTTGATATCGAACCCGGTGGGTAAAATTGGAGAAAAGCTCTTTATAATCCCGAGCCATTGGCCCTATTTAATTAGTATATATATATAGCATTCCAAAGAGACTGTTTGAAAATATGAAGATAATGCACGGACTGGAGAGTTGCTTCCGCGGGGTCTCTTAGACGAGCCGAACCAACTTTTAATGCCAACCTTTGGATAGAGTAATATAAATCTCTTCTTCTAAATGGCTAGAGATGCCTGTCTTGCGAAGCAGATCACTCGAACGCACAACTCATGACCACTCTTTCGGTTCAATGGTATTCCATTTTGCATTTAGAACCCCACTCAGAAATTCGTGATACCACTCCGTACGGCGTAGTAGATAAGCTTTAGAGCAAATTGATATAGACTCCACCCTCAGCTCGTCCAGTATAGATTCAATATTAAACCTGATTGCTTCAAAGCAAAGTTCCAAGGTGATATCGAAAAAAAAAATGTCTGAGTCACGCTTTGAGACCAATGCATGCGATCAGTGCTACCGCACTAAACAGACATGCACCAAAAACATTCCGCAATGTCAACGTTGTCAGAAATCATCTACGCCTTGTACATATAGCTTTGGGAAGTTCATGGGCAAGCCAAAGAAAAGACTTAAGAGCCGTCAGTTGCAACTAGGGGATTGGAATGTTGAAAAGCAGAGTGCCGTGAACAAAGAGAGCGGTATACCTGAAGGTAAGAAAATGATTCGCTTTAAATAAGCATGACTAAACACTTCCTTAGGATGGCAGCAGTCAGGTGTTGGAAAGCAGCATATTCCATCTCCAGAAATATACGAAAACTCGAGACAGGACTTTCAGTCATTGGAACCCGTCAACACGCCTTTTAGTGATGAGCCTTCAATTCTAGTCCCGGTATCGGGATTTGAGAAAGGGAAAAAACGTGCCATGAATCTGTCAGCCTGCGATCAGTGTTACAGATTTAAAGTGAAATGTGTACGAGAGGGCGAATACTGTCAAAGATGCAGTGGAAACAACAATGTTTGCACTTTTAGCTTAGGTCCCTCGTCTGAAAAGGGAGACAATATCGAGCTTGAGTTGACCGAGAGACCACCAAAACGGCGTCGGGTCTCAATCATCGACAAGCATCTGCCTACTCCGAAAACAGATTCTCTTTCATATGAGAAGGAATGGGCAGCTACAAGTGAGTTTCTTATTCTGCACGTTGAAAAGAGATCCAAGAGTTTTTAGAGTCATAGAAATTACAAATGATAAGACTAACAAATACCATTTTGGGTCTAGACATATCAACAGAACGAAGGTCAAATGACTTGCATCCGGAAACAAATTTCAATGGAGAAGAGCACCCCTTCTCGTTATCACTGGATACAAGCGAAAGATCTTTCGATTTTTTTGGTCAAGAGGCCACACTCGAGTCAACTATTTCATGGTCAACAACAACCTACCAACCCTCAAGCTTGGACAATTTGTATTCGGAGCAACACATCAATCATTTGGATCACTCCAATACAGAAAACAGCAACCAATCCACGATTTCTTCTCAAAAAACTAACCAGAAACAGGACCACGGAGCAGATTGTTCATGTTTGCTTTCCGCGTTATCTACACTCTCTACGTTGCATGAATTGTGTCACTTCTCCACAAGAGGGGGAACTCCCAATAGCTTGGACTCCATTCTTTCTATAGCTCATGAGAGTCTCTTAGTTTGTGAAACCGTGGTCGGTTGCAACACCTGCTCCACTTACATGATGCTCATGCTTTGCATTGCGATACTGCAGCAGATATACAATTGTTACAGTGTGTTGTCTTCTAGCATTCACGGCGGGCATTCATCTCCTTCTCTCACTATCAAGTTTGGGGAAACTGAGTTCTACGAGGTTGGGTTCGTTCCAAGTATGATGCAGGCAATTCTCAGTGGAGAAAACAAGCGTGCCAAAGGGGTTTGTGAGAGTTTGATAAATGCATGTGGACTGGAAAATAGAGGTTGTGAAAATCAGTGGGGAGATCTTGGTGGTCAAAAAGGATATGAGAGCTTGAAGAAATTTCTGGGTGTTCTAAAACGGAAGTTTGTATCTTAAAACAACTATTTTGACGAGACCAAAAGAATATCTAATATTTGCACTGAGAAATTCCAAATATCAGAACTGTCATAAACTTAACCCCATAACCCCCTGCGATGGACATGAAAAGCAGTAGTAAATAAATAACTCGTTGTTTGGACAATCTAAGTTCTACTTTAGAACTTGGTTGTTCTAAAACGCCCAGGCCCTAAATTTTTCCATGTACTTAGGATAATTTGATTCAATTATCCGAGAAATTTGTAAGCAAGTACAAACCTGATCTATTTACCACCACTTTTAATGCCCATCGGCAAGCCCATCATCAAAAAAAGTATACAAAAAGGCTCAGGCCAGGAAATCGGCGCAGTATGGATAGAAGCACTACACACATTGCGTATTCCAAGAAGGTTCACAACAAGACTAGGAATTCTATGCACTCCGAAAGAAGGTATTACTGCTCTGCGGCATTGAAACATTCGGCAAGTAAAAGGATCCGGTTGAATGAAGATCTCTCAAAGAAGTATCGGAGGAAAAACGAACACAGAAGATGAATCAATATCGGACGTTGGTCCCTCGCGTAAAAGGACTGCCGAAAGATCAAACTTTACTCTTTCCGAAACTGGGGCTTTCGGCTGCCAAGTTTTCTATACCAGCATTCTACTCTGTGCAATTGCTATATACTTCGCAACAAATTAACTGGTGAAAATTATCCTTGAACCAGACAACTCTTCAATACTTCCACTATCCAGTAAATTCCACCCAGCATTCAGAATGAAGATCACCGCGGTAGCAACAATTTTGGCAGTTTTGGGCGCAGTAACTGCCTTGCCTCTTGCCAGTAGTAAGTTGTACCGATTTTATCAATCTTTAAACTCACATTGTGTGCTCGGTTGACTAAGTATCTGTTCTAGATGATGCTGCAATTTCTCCAATGTTCACGCGGGCACCAGTGGAAAGTGCTGTCTTGTTGGAGCGGGAGACTGCCTACCCCAAGGAGAAAGTTTTGAAGAGGGAGACCGCCTATCCCAAGGAGAAGGTGTTGAAGAGAGAAACTGCCTACCCCAAGGAGAAAGTCTTGAAAAGAGAGACGGCTTATCCCAAGGAGAAGGTTCTGAAGAGAGAGACTGCCTACCCCAAGGAGAAAGTTTTGAAGAGGGAAACCGCCTATCCCAAGGAGAAGGTGTTGAAGAGGGAGACTGCCTACCCCAAGGAGAAAGTTTTGAAGAGGGAAACCGCCTATCCCAAGGAGAAGGTGTTGAAGAGGGAGACTGCCTACCCCAAGGAGAAAGTCTTGAAGAGGGAGACCGCTTACCCAAAGGAAAAGGTGTTGTAAGGGTAGACTCGTTGTGTTACTCGAAAACCTAGTGTGGGAAGATGGCGCGATTCCAGGATTGTCCAGGTGAAGGATTTGGAGAAAGTTGAGAAGCAGGATACTTAGGACGGGTTTGGTGGTGTTATATCATGTTATTCTTGAAAAACTCAATTAAAAGGCTATCATTTTCTGGAATTTAAACTTTCTTCTTTCAAAAGCGACATTTTAAATTCTCATCTCTCTGTACTATGTGTATTTTTGCTTCTAAGCTTCAATGCGTTTTCTTTATCATCAGACCCGGTATTTTAACGCTACTATATCCACTGAGGATTCTGGGAAGTATTTCGCTCCGGGATGAGCTTCCAAGCTTATATATAAGTAAAATACATACCCACCTACATCTGCGAAAAATGCTCTACTAATGGAAAGCAAGAAGATGACTTTAAATATAGAAATTCTTTCAATAATACGGCGTGTTACTCTGACTTGTTGCCCGAAGATTATTCCGTTAGGGTAATTTGGATATCCCAAGAAAAAACTCAATTTAACAGTGCTCTAGGTAACTCTCAAAACTAAGAAAAACTACATTGATCTAAATAGCAAGGGACAAGTCAACTATACACGCCTTTATTGTCTCAAATCTTCAGAATAATTAACATGCCCGTCTAGGACTTCTAGCGCGATGGTTTTTCACAGGTGTGTGTGTGGGTAAAACGATGGCTTGAATTCTCACAGGAGGAATCTATTTCATCGACGTGCTCAATTAGAGAAATTAATTTATCCAATTATTCGCTCGGCTCTCGGACCATGAAATGATGAACATACGGCTCAATCGCACCAAATTGGGAGTAATCCGTAGACGTTGTCTCCACGATTCGAAATCCTTGATCTTCGTAAAGCTTCAATCCAGCAGGACGCGCCATAACGTGTGCCTTCTGGTGATATTTATCTGCTATCTCAAGCCCGCTTTTCACAAGCATAGTTGCGACTCCTTGTCGTTGGAAAGTTGGCTTAACTGTCAAATAATCCAAAACTGTTCAAAACAGTCAGCTTGAGACTTGGACATTGTTTTACACGAAGAGAAATGAACAGGGGAATATGTACCTAGATAAGGCCCGTTTTTCATAATTCTTGCATCTGCCTCAACCAATGGAGTGCTGCGAAATTCCAACATCTCGTCACTTCTCACTTTTGGCAAAGGAATGCTGGCTTTCTTTTCAAACAACTCGCTCTCTTCTGGCGTCGGTTCTGCAGCTTGAGCTTCCCTCCATATATTTTCCTTCGCTAAATCGGGAGGTAGAAGCCATCGAGCATATCCGACCACTTCTCCAGTCGAGATATCTATCAACTTCTGATGTCGTTTCGTGTCTCTGCCAGTAGTCAAGTTAAGTGGGAATTTCTCTGCATACCATGCAATTAATTTTTCGAGCGACGGGTCCTCCCAGCGGTAGAACCAGTGCCAATCAGTGCACCATGCACTCATTGTTGTTGTGGCGATACCATGGGAATCGGCAGGTACACATGGCTCAATAGAAAACTTCATGACGATATCGAAATTGGCTATGATACGTCCCACGGCAGCTGTCTCGCTGTCTATTGAATAATTGGTTCCCAGGCTCCTGGGCACCTATTTCAGTCTTTGAGTTGATCGAGAAGCGCAAGTGAGACTCCAAGTGAGCGTTAGTTGATTACACTCGTGGTCGTGATGGTCCGTAAAGGTTGATGAGATATCGAGAATCGGTTCCGACACTTCTCGGTACCTATGCTTCCTTTCGGAGACAGGGATCAATCAAACAATGCAGGTGTTGATTGGCTAGTTGATTGAACAAGATCTCAAAAATTGTCGCACTAGTGAAACTGATTGCATTCTATTCTGATCAAATTGTCGTTTGTAAAAAGAGGAAGATTTGAATTGTTTCAATCCAACCAAAATGAGCACCTCGAATCATTCGATATCGCCCCCATTTCATGGAAATGATATACTCAGCAAGCGAGAAAATGATTCTTATCAGGAGGACCTGCGGGGAAGACAGCTCGAAATACTTGGTTTCTGGAGTTTATTCCGTCTCACGATCGGTCTTGGGGGGTAAATGACTTTCAAAAAACTGCTCTTTCCACCTCACGCGATGAGTAATTTCTAATGTCGACACAGATTACAAGTCGTTTGGTCTGCAATCATGTCAGAAGGTTCTGTGGGTTCTCAATAAAAGTCTCTCGGAATGTTATGAACTGATGCGGGACAGCCATTCCTCCTCTCCATGGGACTTCATCCGTCAATAGTCTCCCTGGTTTGGCTTGCCGGTCCAATTTGTGGAACAGTATTGCAGCCATATATCGGATATAAAAGCGACAATTGCACCCACAAATGGGGTCGACGAAAGCCTTTTATCGTTTATGGTACACTAGCAACAATGATATTTCTCAATCTCCTTCCTTGGACGAGCGAAATTATTAATCTAATCTGCCACCTCTTGGAATTAAATCCTCACCATGCCCCTGTCATGGTGCTGAAGATGATTCTTGTGGTAATTTGGATATGGGCACTGAATGTTGCAATCCAACCTGTGCAGGCGGGAATCCGAGCTTTGATCGTTGACTCTTGTTCCGCCGAGCAACAAGTACAAGCAAGTTCATTTACCAGCTGCGTGGTGATTGTTGGTAGTGCTGTTGGGTATGGTTGCGGCTTTCTCAAGATGCCGAAAGGACCAGAAGTGATCGAGAATACCCAATTCAAAGGACTCTGTTTCATTGCTTCATTTTCGCTAGGGATATGCGTCGCAATCACCTCAATGACTGTCAGGGAGAGTAGCATAAACCACGCTGCAAAGAACTCGGGATATGGTCACATCTACCGAGAGATATCAAGAAGTATCTCTATTCTTCCACCGAAGATCAGAAGAGTCTGTGCGGTACAATTCTTCTCATGGCTAACCTGGTTCCCATTTCTTTTCTCCATATCGACGTAAGTTCGACCCCCTTCATCACATAATTTTAGAGTCTAACACTATCTACAAGATACCTAAGCAAACTGTGTGAGTTCAGCATAGTTAATTTATTTCAAGTGAAGACTAACAAGGAATAGATGAGTATCAGGTACTGTCCGAGAAGATGGGAAGACCCTCCTTTCGGTATTACACTGCTCTCCAAGACCAATCGATACGACATGCAACCTTGGCAATGCTGCTATTCTCAGTTATTGCTCTGCTCACAAGTTTGGCACTTCCAACAGTCCTCACAAAAGGAACTTCAGTGACTCGCCAAAACAAGACTGCGCAGCAAGCTTCGCGTTGCTTAACACGAAATGAACTGGATGAGAAACCAAACATTCTGACGAAGGAGGACACAAAGATCAACTGGATTTCTCTCCCTCGTGCTTGGATGTACTCGCACGTGTTGGTATCTTTTTGCATGCTCGGCGTTACGTTAACAGATAATTTTATTTGCGTTGTGTCATTCACAGCAATACTTGGCATCTCCTGGGCCCTCACACAATGGGTACCCTTTGCGATTATTGGGTCGGAAATCGCTAAAGAGTACAAGGTGGAAATTGAAGAATCAAGTGCCATGAGCCCAACTAAATCATCATCTTCATCAATGGCAAGTTCTTCGACACTGACCTTAGCGAATCAAGAGGTGGATATTGATCAATTAGAGAGTCAGAAGTTATCCTCAAGTCAGATTGGGGTAGATATAAGCTCAAGAGCAGCAACAATCATGGGTGTACACAATATTGCCATTGCCATGCCCCAAATTCTTTCGGCCATCTTGGGTAGTATCATATATGGGGGATTTGACTTCTTCAAGCTGGGGGAAGCCAATGCGACGGCCTGGGTTTTGAGAGTTGGATATTTCTCCGGACTGGCCGCAGCCTACTTCTCCCGTGGTCTCAACTAGTTTGTAGAAAATTAGAGTTTTATATAACTTCATTTTGCTCTTGCTGCCCTCAACAGACTGCGAGTTTCCGAAGTAACCCTTCCCTCGCCAAAGCCCAGGATGGATAGCCCCGGGGAGACATTAAAAGTGGCACTAAATACTCGTCGTTCTAACTTCAAATAATTTAGGACAATTAAACTTGATAGTACTAAAACACCAAGGTAAACATTTCAAGTTGTTCTAGGCATTTAGAAGAACTGATTTGAATTGCCCTGAAATGCTAGAACAACGAGAGTTGGGTAAGTAGGCTGGACAGGTGCTCGTTTACAGCTACTTTTGAGGTCCATCGCAAGGGCAGCTATGACGATTTGAGATTATCGCCAACTTCTTATGAGACTTTGTACCATGAAAGTATTGAATAAACCAAGGCACCACGAATATCCCCTTTGAGGTCAAAAGATCCAGAAATGTAATAACCAAAGCACAGAGTATGGGAAGCAAACTCACTTTCGAAGAAAGCAGTTGTAGTTCAAAACAGAAATACGAATCCTAACATAGAAAGTGATCAGCAGCAACGAAAGCCCAAATATAGTAGACAAAGCAAAAACAAGGAGAGCTCATCTCCATCGCATATTCAGTAATTGAACAATTCCTAGCAACATTGCAATTCAGTGAGCAAATACATGCTGAGCCAAATAATAATACCACCCGGATCTTGATATCAGAATCTGTTGATTGTTTCTACATATCCTGTCAACTCAATTGATCAATGTCATAATCTCGGCCGTAATCCTACAATTGAAAGCAAATCCTCAGTTCCCAATTCTTAGGAAATCCATCATTCATACAAGATAGAACGCCTCCCATGCAATATATCCATCGAGCTTCTCAGCTAGTTTTTCTCCAGCTCCAACCCAGCAACCCTCCACTTCTCCCTCAACCCCAATCCACCTGCCACAGTCCCAAGTATACCAACCCACGCCTCACTAACCAGACCACTTTCTAGACCCCAATGCACAGTGAGCGGCGCATACGCCAAATCGATAGCAACCTTTCGCTTCACATGGATCTCCTTATCCTCCAAAGTTTCCTCCTTATCTCCCTTCTCTGTTGCCTTCTCACCCATCCCCTTCCCACCCATCTTCCTCTTCGCCTCCTGAAGACCCTTATACTCCCTCGCCAACTTAACCAAATCCAACCCAACACTCACCCCCCAAAACCTCGAACTCCAAACATTTCCCCTCATCTGCCTCTCCGCATCCCACCCCAAAACCCCCTTCCCACTCAAATAAGCCCCACTCTCCGCAATCTGATAACAAAGCCCAACCAGGACCCCCACCCCATCAAGCGCAACCGCAATACCGCGCTCTCCCCCCTTCAACCTCAGCAGAACTCCTTTGCCTCCCCTCCAAACAGACACAAATCCGAAAAGCCTTAAAAAGGTACGAACCTGGGAGATCAATCCGCTGAAAGCCTTCAATCGTCCAGCAACATCCTCAATGCTTTCCTTCCCTATCTTCCCCAAGCCAAATCCCAACCCCGAACCCTTAAGTATGCTTGAGAGATCAACACCCCCCTCCCAACTCCCCCCAACAAGAACCTTAATCACGCTCTCAGCCCTCCTCCTCACCTCCCCCTCCTGAAACGCCACCAGCTTCCTCAAAACCACAGACACCAAAAGCGAAGAATAACAAAGCGCATTAAGCAAGCTATCCGTATCCCCCGGACTCTTAAGAATAACACTCAATCGTTCGATAACGCGGTCGGTTTTAGAGAGGTAGAGCGGTGCCCACGAAAGGAGGGTTTTAAACTTGGGTGTTCGTTTGGGTATGGGATTCGAATTCGGTTCTAGTTGCGGTATCGATATTTCAGGTATCGTAGAGGATATTGGAGGAGAGGCAGCATCTGCGAGAGGGGATTCAGAAGGTGGGGTAGGTAGTGTTCCCGCTGGGTCTAGGTTCCGTATCTCGTTCGTGGGCGCGCTATCTGAATTATCGCTCTTTTCCGACATCTTTGCTTATGGTATTTCGTGAGGGACGCAGTTAAATCTGCCTGGGAAGCTTGATGATGTTCTTGCAATATTTATTCCAGGGTCCACGAGCAACTGCATCCTCAGAAGCCGAGGTCCGTTGTCGGATGATGAGGCTCTCGGCCCAACGTTTTTCCTGACAGCTCAGTGGGACAAATTCTGTCACATTGAACCAGCGCGGGGCAAATATGTGTCACTCACATGCGCTTCATTACATTCATCACAATTCATGGCCCAAAGGCATATATTCATGTCCTATTCTCATTTCATTACACTTCATACACACACAACACAATCCTTTCGCTACAATGCTCATACTGAAATAACGACATTGATGAGCTGGAATTTTTGATACTGGGTAGTCGCTATAGAAGATTCGTGGCTCATTATGACGAAAGAGGCGAAGGAGAGATATGGCTACAATCAAAAGCCAAAAGAGATCCAAGTCCCAAAGCCAAAGGACAATAGCCAAGGAAAACAACTTTTTGGTTCAACGAAATAATCACCTTTCCAGAAACACTAATGAACACAGAAACTAGTAAAAGCAAAAGAGGAGAGCAATTTTAAGAAAGAACAGTCCTATGCAGATTGTATGCTGAAGGGCCTAGCCTGAATGGCTTAAGACCATAGCGCAAGAAAAAGCAGACGCGGGAAAAAACATGAAAGATTAGTGCCCAAATTGATATCCCTAACTTCCTCCAAGACCATACGAAATCATCAAGAAATAATTCGTAAAAATGAAACCGTCAAGGAACCTGGAAATGAAAGAATAATGGCGATTAACCTTGGTATCCACCGAAGCCGTTTCCAAAGTTTTGGGCTGGGGGAGCATTCCATTGAGCAGCAGGTGCCTGTTGTCCACGACCATAGCCACCAGCGCTAACAGAGCCTCCACCTCCGTAACCCATTTGCTGTTGGTTAGGATATTGACTTGGTGATTGAGCTGGTGGGCCACCGTATCCGCCTTGTTGACCAGGGAATTGAGGTGGAGTTTGTTGGGACATTGGGCCAGCTGATTGAGGACCAGTTGGCTGACCTGGCATTCCTCCGCCATATTGAGGGAAGTAGGCAGAAGGTGTTCCAGGATAACCACCGGGAGTTGGGCCAGCCTGCGGACTATAACCAGTAGGTGTTCCAGCTGGGAAACCATCTGCGGTAGGTGCCTTGTCCTTACCCCACTGAAAGAAAATTAGTACATGAAAGGTGAATCCGAGTGGGTGAATGGAACATGAAACTTACAGAACACTTGAGAGGACGACCATTCACATTGTAACCGCTCAATTGACAGATAGCCATTGCTGCATTCTCATGGGTATCCATCTTGACAAAGGCAAAACCACGGTCGGCTTGGAATCGGGTTTCAACCACGAAACCAAAGTTCTGGAAGAGAGGAATAAGGTCGTTTTGGGTGGTGTATGGAGTCAAGTTACCAACGTAGCAGGTGGTTTGCCAAGCTGGGGTTTGTTGAACAATCATGTCATAACTCTGGACGCCGTGGGTTGGAAAGTGGTGGTGACCAAAAGGAGTGGTTGGAGTCATGCCCATCGCAGACATGGCTTGCTGTTGGGAGATTGATGGTTGGCCCTTTTGATTTGCCCAGTTGCATCGAATAGCACGAGAACCAAGCCACTCTCCGTCCATGGAGCTCAAGGCCTTCTCAGCATCCTGGCGTTCGCGGAAGGCAACGAATCCATATCCTCGGGAGCGACCAGTCTTCATGTCCCACATGACGCGAGCTTCAGAGACAGAGCCGAAAGCCGAGAAAGCTTGAAGGAGAACTTCATCATTGACTTCATTTGATAAGTCGCCAACGAAGATGTGGAAGTGGTTGGAGGTGTCTTCTTTGTTGGAGGTGTTGGATTGATAAGCCCAGTTGACTCGAATCTCCTGCAAATATCATCAGAATCGATCTTT
The DNA here is from genome assembly GCA_001414455.1 of Hymenoscyphus fructigenus. Classification (NCBI taxonomy): domain Eukaryota; kingdom Fungi; phylum Ascomycota; class Leotiomycetes; order Helotiales; family Helotiaceae; genus Hymenoscyphus; species Hymenoscyphus fructigenus. Next base: position 121,733 of record LKUV01000151.1, read on the forward strand.
GTATCATCGGAGGTCGTCGATATGCTTACCGCCTGGTGAACTCGTCTGCCGTTGAGAGTCTGCATGGCGCGTTCTGCTGCTCCAGGATCGTCGTACTCGACAAAGCCGTAGTTGAATCCCTTGTTCTGTAACTAAATAGTAATTAGCGCGCCGCACTTTGTATCAGTGAATACCACCATGGAAAGGAATGGAAAATCAAGGAAACTAGGGATTGATTTCCGCGCTGGAAGTCTCAAGAAACTGACATCTGTGGGAGAGCTGATACCGACCGCACCTACATTCTTGTCAGGAATGATTTTGACGTTTTGGACATGTCCGGTGGTTTCAAAGATTTGACGGAGGACATCTTCTGTGACTCTGGGATCAAGTCCACCAACATAAAGAGCACGCTTGTTTGGTTCAGGAGCTGCGCGACGAACAAAGCCACCTGCACTGTCTGGGGACATGACCACGCCATTCTCGCCCATAGGAGAGCTGATTGCGGTTGGGATGGGGTTCGTGTTTTGTGGGATGATAACCGGAGGAAGAGGTGGAGGAGGCATATGCGATGGTTGGGACTGGCCATTGTGTGGCTCGTAGCCAGGCGCACCTGCATTGGTTTGCGGAGGTGGTGGGAGCTGAGCGCTCGATGGAGGGGGTCCGTTATCAGCCATGGCGAAATATATTCGATGAACTATAGCTCGAGGTTGATAGAAAAAGGCGTGTAATTCGTGATATTAATGCTAGAAAGGCGACGTAGCTGATCTGCAAAATGTGTTGATGAAAATCGGAAAACACCAAGATGAGAGGTGGAGAACGATGAAGGTTTTGCTTGATGCTTAGCAGAACCTTGCGATCTCGTGTGACTCGAAGGATAGATAGCAAGCGCGCTTTCAGACTCGGAAAATCGACGCGGAAGACTTGCGAAAGAGGGCGAAAAGAGGAACCGACAAGAGGAAACGCTTGTACGGAAGAGCAGAGAAGCCGAAGACTGTGAGATGCTGGTACAGAGGGCTGTAGCAGCGTGGCAGAGATGAGGAGGTGGTAGAGAGAAGAGCTGAGACTGAGGGGAGCTCTACACTCGCTCTGCGACAATCGCTGAGATTGCAAAAGGAATAAGTCGACGACGAGAAGAGAGACGCAGGTTGAGATGGAAGACGATACGACGAGAGGGATTGAATGGAAGAAAGGAACCACGAGAAATAGACGAGAGGAAGAGAGAGGTAGAGGAAAGCCGCTCCAAATTCCAGACGCCTGCTGATGGGAGGAGGATGGGTGAGGGTGAGGGTGAGGGTGAGGTCGGAGGAAATGCAATGCTTTTCATGAAGGAAAGAGAGGAGATGTGCTGCTGGAAGGAACAGGCGGAAGTTTCCAGCCCCGCTTTAATCGTCAAAAGAAGAGGGTCGTTGTCCAATCATATGATCGGACGGCAGGTGTGGGATCAGAGGATGAAGGGGTGGTCCTAGAGCCGTGTTTGAAGTTGGGATGAAAAAGACCATTAGCGTCACCCGCTCTTGAGTTTTATAATTCACCGGCTTCTCGTATTTATGCGGCTCTTTTAGTATGCTATCCAGGCTACTTTTAACGAGATCTTTCGTGAGTTTCTGACAGGTGAAGGCTTGATTGTGTATATAGAAGCTGATGGAAGCTCTACATCAAAACATGCAAAGGCAGCATCATATGAACACAGGAAAAGTAGAATCCACTTCTGCACGCAAACATGCGCAATTGACCCCTAGTACATGAGACCACATAGGCTACATCTAGCAGGAATGGGCTCAGAAGTTCCGATGTTCTGCTATCAAAAACTGCATTTACTCTCAATCAATTGCAGAAACCAAGCTGTAGTAACTTCCGTAATTCTTCCTTCTCCCCTTCAAAATTCCATAATCAACCTGCTATTCCCAAGCATCAAGCGATGAAGCTCGATTGAAATATACAAGTCCATGTTTCGTCATGTGGAGAGACTGGATCCCTTTACGTGTCCGAGTTTGGAGATATTTCTCAACTCCAAAACAGGTCGGAAATGATGTCCTTTGCAATTCCAAGCAAACGGAAGCGACACGGAAGCCAACACCGTTGCACCCAATGCAGTCAAGTCACCGCGGAAGGATTTTACTAGTTCACGGACGCTGCAACAGCGGCATGGCTTTCCTGGTAAAGCGAGCTGCTGCACCTCTAAAATTGCAATATGCATGTCCGTCTCATCCCTTTTAGGACGAACCATAATCCAGAGGTTAAGATCTGATCTTTTAAGATAAGATGGCAAGGCGGAGTTTCTTGAGAACACTTGTAAGTGTAAGATTTTTACCAGGTCGATACACATTTCTAAGGACACATGAGGTATATATTAGCCGGGTCAATTCAATCACCTACAGTTCTCTCGATATCCTCCAATTACAACGTCAAGAGATGTCCGGTTCATGAGTGGGAGGGAATAGCTTCGACCATATGGGCAAGCATCTTACTCGGTGAGCAGACTGCAAGGGGGATCAATTGCATCTTGAAGAGCCAGTAGGGAATTGGCAGAGTTGCAGATCTTCTATCAGATCCCCTCACACGTACAACTCTGTACAATTCATAGTAAGCAAGCTGCGACGTTTTTCCTTTCCCCGGCTGTCAGATTTTGAGTTCGGTGTTTCGAGCCGACCGAATCCTTCCCGAGAGCTTGCAGTCGTTTCAAGCAGGTCGAAGATAGCCTACCTTAGCATCAAAGCTTGTATATCTAGCCACTAAATACATTTCATTGTAGACCTTTTTCTTCTGAACAATCTAAAGGCAAACATGGGTATGGGGGTTGATGATTATACGGAAGATTGACAATCAAAGCCTCATTGTGATTAATGCTTCTTACAATTACTTTCTAGCAAGTCATACAAGTTTCTCTTGAACTTGCTTCAATTACTTGTAGTTTCGTTAACTCATAAATCAAACCTGCAATACTACTACATCATTGTTCATTATTGTTCATTCTTTCAGCGACTTCTTTCACTTACAATAATAAAGCAGGATATAGTTAGAATTGGTGATTGTAGGTTAGACTTGCGCCAAGTCCAACTGTGGGGGAAGTTCGGCACGGGCTATTCACAAGGACATCCTTCCGTCACCACAATTCGCTTCTTCATTGTAATATTTTCCACAACTCCAACCCTTTCAAAGCTCTGCCCTTTATGCTAGAAGGTTCAAACAGCCAAAAACATTAGGAGATATCGAGGGATTTGCCCGTTTTCTTTCCCATCTATCATATCATCTACCCTACCACTTAATATTCAACATGGCGCAACCACTCCCCCAGCCTCCAACCTCGCCCAAGACGCCCTTGGATTCACTCCAGGCTATGTTGAATGGCATTGTATGTACACCAGACTTGATGTATGGAAATCTAGCTAACATATGTAAAGCTTATCGAGACTGGAAGGGCATTGAAGGCCTCGCATAAGGATGGCAGACGAACGCAAGCCCATAACATCGACCGCCCCCAAGTAACGATTCCAAAGGCCCTGGAAACATTCCACGGCGTTCTGGATGATATCGAAATGGACATCGTAAGACTGGAGTATTATACTTTGTTGGAATTGTGTTAACATGAGTGCAGCTTCGCTCGAAAGCAATTCTTTTGCGCGACCTGGAAGTCTTACGGGCGAAACGAATTGCAAAGGAAAACCCAGCGCCAATAATCCAGAAAATACCTGAGGCAATTGTCCCACTAAAGCCGGCAGAACTACAGCCTCCTGTAGCACCAGTCGTTGATATGGTTAGGAAAATCTCGCAACCTGGAAAAAGTCCAATAATCAAGCAAGAGGTTATACCAAAACCTCCAGAGAAACCGATGACCGCGATCAAGCCCCCACAACACCCACAAATTAAACAGGAACCAATCATCAAGCCCGAAGAAGCTGCTAGGAAACCTCAAGTACTATCACCACCACCATCCTCAAACGAAAACACCCAAACCCCCAAACCAGTTGGCCTTGGTATAAACACCGACGCCAAACCTGCCCCTGATGAACCTGCGACCTCTGAACCCCAAAACTCGGGAGTTGATTCATTGTTTGACGTTCCAGATAATGGAGATGGGGATGGCGATTTGAACTTCGACGACATGGACTTTTCATTTGGCGCGGATACTGGGACTGCCGAGCAATCCCAAACTCAAACGCAAAGCAACGAATTTGATCTTTCAACGTTTGGCAATACCTCACAAGACCTATCGATGAATAATTCGAATACTGCTACGGCCGGCCCGTCTGGCAATAATACTCAAAACAAGCAATCAGATGAACTCCTTGCAATTGGAGATCTCGGTGACCTAGGAGATATTGGAAATAATGACAGCATGGACCTCGACCTGAATATGGACATGTTCGGAGCTGAAGATAGCGTTTTCGATGATATGTTCGTTGATGGAGGGGATATGAGTGGTGGTGGCAGTGGGGGTGGAGAAAATACTTATGATAATGCTTTCTTTGGGCTTGATTGAGGTTGTTGTCGCTAGAGTTGCGAGGTGGGGCACGACCCTTCCATGAACCGAACCCTCAGCCTCCCATATGCCATTTTTGGATCGCTAGCTCCCAAACAAGTCTCCCGTTCCAATCGAGTGTGTAGCGGTAATTCAGGGCGAAAATCGACTTATGGAACCGGCAAAAGTTGCTTCAATTTCGTCTGCTTCTTGCTGCATAGCGCTATTGCACCGTTTGTTCCAGTCAATTCTTGTTTTACACTTTACTCGTTATTGTGTTTAGGACTAATACACACGATGAACAAACTTCGTGATATTGCCAATCAGGCACTCAAGAAAGTCTCAGCAGTTGATTCTGAGTTTTTGTCTGCCATTCTCCCATCAGGTATTTACAGGAGTACCCACCCATCTTTCGAATACAATTTTAACCAGCAAGTAGTTGGAAAATCAAGTGGGTCCTCCGATACAACGACACTGTCTGATACACCCTGCGATATATCGGCTTTTCCGTTCTGCTGCAACGAGGCGTTCCCCCCCTCCTTCCAACATCTAGCCCGCCTCATGCCTTCAAGATCTACTCACAATGTCCTTCAACCACAATTGTCAGTCGCTCCTCTAGTCACCTCATTCATGTCGTTTCTTTTGACGACAACCCATATCGAACCCGCACTCCTTCCCGGAACACCTCGTAATTACAACACCCGTTTCTACGCGGTCATACAGGTCACCACTCTTCGTCCCCAGGCCTCCCCCTATGGCGGCACTTCCCAAACGAGAGAAAAGACGCAATATTTTGCCCATATCGAAGCGAGAAACCAAGACACAATCTTGGCACCAAAGACCTCGGTCAGGAACAGAGAATGGCGGGAGATTCTCAAGGAAGACGCGCAGGAGCGCTTGAAGTTTCTTAAGCAGGGGGTTATTATTGGAGAGGGAGAAATTTGGAAGGAGCTTCCTGGGGTGGAGAAGTTGTGGTGCGAGAAGCACCAGCTTTTCTTCGAGATGAAAGCCTGGGTTAGGGATAATTGGGATACCACGGGGATGAGATGGTGTGGTTGAGATGACTTGGAATGGAGATTTCAGGATGGAATCTTGGGATCTTTTGGTTGGTGACGCCACCATACATACAGTTATATATTTGGGGTGTTTTAATTGGTCTCGTGCCTTCCTGGCGGATAGGGTACTGATAGAGGGAGATGATAATACGAGACTTGATTGAAATCTGAGTTTGAAAGGGCTTCTGTTATCTGTGCGATTGTGAAATCTTGTGTTTTAAAACCGCATGTCATGGCTACGATGGTGGACTCGCGAAGTTGTCCAGCGGGGTGGTTCTGTTATTGGAAATATGAGGCAGGACGGTTACCTGGTTTCGTTGGAACGAGGCAGAGGGAGACTTTGAATACAGATTTGAAATGTCTGGGCTCACTCTCTTCGTACACCCGAGAAATGATATTATTCTAAAGGTTTAGTATAATATAATGAAATGAATAAACTTGCAAGAAAGGTTCACTCGGTAAATTTCCGTAGGTTTTAATTATCGCATGCTACTCCTTTGGATTAACTCAATTGTTCTAGGCGCACTTGAATAATTTCCTTCGGTTATGGATTATTTGGATGTATGAGTGATGTTCGAGATTGAGGAATTCGGATTTCTCCTCCTAAACTTTCTTGGGGAAATTTATTTTTCAATATGTTGTACTGGATTGGATTGATCTACTTCTCTTGGACTCTACTCGTTCGTAGACCGCAGACAGTTTTTTCTCCCGAGGTTGAGTCCACAAAACCTCGATCTGCCGGATGAAGAATGGGTGATGAAAGGATACAGATCCTCTCCATGGGTTTTGGTATGGATGTTTAGGAATTCTACTCGTACAATATAGCCTTGAATTACCTGGTTGTAACTTAACTAGCGAGTAAGCCGTGAGTTACTCGTGGGTAAGCCGTTGAACATCTTGCAAGTAAGCCATAGGTTACTCGCGAGTAAGCTATAGTAATTCTTGGCCCCCACCCTGACTTGACCTGATTGCTTTCCCGCCATCAGAGCTGTATCATCGCATCTGCAAGTCGTTTTCGGTCCCCAGAATTACCTGCAAATCCACAGCTTACTTGCGAACTTTTCGCTCCCACCTTGAGCTTGAGTAAGCTGTCAATAACCAGCTTACTCGGTAAAATTAATATATAGCTACAGACATTCTTAATAAAATAGAAGACCGATCGCAAGTAATTTCAGAGAAGTGGTGATTAATCACAGTAATATTCTTATCTTTCTTAAGGGGCTGGAAATTTGGAGGACTGGGTTGTGAATGATGTGATTGGTAAAAGGCGGGGGTTGGGAAATTCGTGAGTAGGCTGCCTAGGAGTACTGATTTGGAAGTAAGCTGTGAATTTCGAGGTTGTGAGTAAGTTGTTGTTTAACGAATAAGCTATTGGTTCCACGTTTGCAAGTAAGCTATTGATTTACGAGTAAGTTGTCGTTTGGCGAGTAAGCTTTCAGTTTACAAGTAAGCTCTTCTTTTTCGAGCAGCTACCAATTTCTACTCATCAAAAAAGCTGTCGATTTATAAGTAAGCTGCTGATGTTCGGTCGCCAGTAAGCTACCTCCTCACCACAAACTCGTCTTTCACCCCTCTTTTTATTATTGGTAGATGACCTACAAATAGCACTGAAGAAATCCTAGAAGTTGCTACTCACAGGTGACCTCGAAATAGTGAGATTTTGTTTGAGTGTCTATTCATGGTATAGCAATAATAAAATGTTTGCATTGCAATTCGTAGGTAACCTATAAATAGTTACAAAACCCAACCCCACCCCCTTTCTTCAAGAAGGAACAAAACCAAGACAAATTCAAATATCATCCTAAGAAAAATGCTCCAAAAGTATGTGGGGGTCATGAATTTGTTTTGATGTCGTTAAATTGTCAGCTTCCATTCAAATTTATCTAGCTCCATTGACACTATCGCCATGCTGATCATGATCATAAGTACCCGTCTCTTCTCCTGGTATTTCAAACTGCAACTAAAATAGATTAGATCAGACAACCAGTTTAGAAGTATTGAATCCAGCAATCCCCTTACATCAAGATGATCACTCTCTGTCCAACACCCTACCAAAACCCACAACTTCCACGCCCTCACTCTCACCACTCCCCTTTTCCCTCTCCTTCCCAGCTTCACTCCTCCTCGCCAACCCCTCGGCCCTTTTTCTCTCCCTTCTAGCATTAGCATCCTCCCATACCTCCCCTTCCTGTCCTTTCCTCTTCCCCTCCCCCTTCTCAACACTCAACTCCCTCAGCAGCGTCCTGAACCTAGCAATCCTCTTCTCGTTCTCGACGAATCTTTCGTTCGCGATTTGGAGAAGGTTCTCGAGTTGCCATTCGGGGACGATGCAGAGCGGTGTTTCATTCGTAGAAGGAGAAGAGGAGGAGGGCAGAAAGCCAATTATGGATTCGAGAGAGAGACCCATTGAGCGGATTGCTACTATTGGTGTTGCTAAATCCGAGGTGGAATTTAAGGGGGGTATGAGGTTTAGAGCTCCCGACTCGCGGAATCCAGATTGTAGAGCTGCGGAGAGGAGGAGTTGTGCTTGTTGGGGGGAAGAGGTTAAAACGTGGAGGATCTAAAATTCCAGTCAGTTATTTTTTCCTCAAACTTTCTACATCCGAAATATTGAGAGGGAAAGCGATGGTGAAGTGGGGGGTCGGCGAGGCGGGGAGGCGGGGGGGGGGGGGGGGGGGGGG